>JAEKDQ010000095.1:0-16468 GCA_026937815.1 Etheostoma perlongum | reverse complement strand
TATTAAGTCCAGAGTCAGCACAGCCGTCTACCAGGACATTTTAGAGTACTTTATGCTTCCTTCAACAGACGAGCTTTATGGAGATGCTGACTTCATTTTTCAGCAGGACTTGGCACCTGCCCACACGGCCAAAAGTACTAAAACCTGGTTCAATGACCATGGGATTACTGTGCTTGATTGGCCCGCAAACTCTCCTGACCTGAACCCCATAGAGAATCTTTGGGGCATTGCCAAGGGAAAGATGAAAGACATGGGACCGAACAATGCAGAAGAGCTGAACGCCGCTATTGTAGCATCCTGGTCTTCCATAACCCCTCAGCAGGGCCACATGCTGATAGCATCCATAACACCTCAGCAGGGCCACAGGCTGATAGCATCCATGCCACCTCGCATTGAGGCAGTAGTTCATGCAAAAGGGCCCAAACAAAGTACTGAGTACATGTGCATGATTATACTTTTATTATATTATACTGGCTCGGCCAAACAGCAAAGAACACCAAAAATATTTACAACTGGCTTTCCCCTCCAAGGAAGTATTTAGTAAAAGGCGAAAGACTTGTGTGTTATGAAGACCAGAGTGAGTACCACCGTCTGCTCAAAAGCAGCCGAAAACCCTAGTCGACCCAGTCCAAACCATCGCAGTAAGCCTGACTTGGTGTGCCGCTTTCCAAACTAAAATGATAAGAAGCAACTTGGTAGACTCCTTACTGATGTTTATATCTGCACTCACAATGACTTTATTTAAAATACCAGCCAATCACAAGTGTTACATGTGAATAATCAATGTGTGAGTAATCAGGAAGCTCACATAAAAGGCAGTTGCAAGGTCTACCAAATGTTTAACTTTGAAAACTGTAAGCTGTCGGAACCTTGGTCCTTCCCTCAAAATGTGAATCACAGATTTTCCAGCCCCCTGTCTTGTAAAGCAGAGCAGAGTGGCGCAGCGGAAGCGTGCTGGGCCCATAACCCAGAGGTCGATGGATCGAAACCATCCTCTGCTAATTGCTGTGATTAGTATAAACATTAAGTCTACTTCCAGACTGTTGATGTTAAACAAAGCATCAGCTTCATTCAAGTGTACACCCATAAAAACAATAATGATACTATATTATGAAAAAACAATATAGTACAATAACCACTGTCTGATAGTTTGAGGTATAAAAGAGAGAGCATACTGGTAAGTTTGTGTCACAGGAGGTCTTCGTCTACCACTACGCTCTATAACCCTACCAGTTAGATTACCACAGGAAGTAATACCTTCTGCAGCTCTTTTACAGACTCTACCATAATACCTGCTGGAGATGCCAGGTCCTCATACATGTAAAGCATGCGCTGTGGCTCAGTGTTAGAGTGGTTGCCTGCCAATGGGAAGGTTGTTGGCCCAATCCCTTGTGGCCCAATCCCTTGTGCAAGACACTGAACACTGAGTTGCCCCCTTGCTGCACCATTGGAGTGTGAATGTGTGTGAGTGTGTATCTGATGAGCAGGTGGCACTTTGTACGGCAGCCTCGGCCACAGTGTATGAATGTGTGTGAGTTGTGAATGGTTCCTGTACTATGTAAAAGCACTTTGAGTAGATGTTAAGGCTGAATCTCATTTCTCTATCTTACCCCTTCCCCTTACCCCTTCCCCTTGGTTTTGCGCGTTCACGCGGGACCTAGGGCTGTCCCAATTCTTATTACGACCTAGGGGTAGGGGATAGACCGAGGGGTGTATACCCCTAGAAACCAAGTGGGGCCAGCGACCTCACTTGTAAACACACACGCAACAACAATGGTTGCCGCTTCGACCAGAGAGACACATACATGTAAGTATTTTCGGCTTAAATAATTGATTTAACAGTTACGACAGACTTGTTTTGTGGTCTATGCAGTCCTGTACATATATACTTGCAACCATGTTCCTAACTGAAACTTTTTAAAATTCGCTAGCTTGCAATGCTAACGATTTCTCTGCCTTGAATGGACTGTATACATCGCATAGACTGTACATATTAATCTTAACGGTCTATGATACATTGCTACTTGCTTTACATATACCGCTCTGTATCACACAGGAGGACACAGCAGCTGATCCACTTTGGGGCTGAAAATGAGCAGAAGTTTCCAAATTCATGTGTTCATGTTGAACCCATTCATTATTGCATTTTTACTGTATTATTGTAATCATTTGTAATTAATTCCTGTTCATGCACTTGTATATTGTTGTTGGTTTGGGACACTGATGGAATGTGAGGCCAACAGGCATCAGATTGGTCTGAAATATCAGAACAGCTGTAGTTAATTTGTTGTCTTTTTTAGTTTTACACATTTGAGTGCCTTTTTATGTGTGTGACATGTTAGTTATGGTTCTAATAGTTGATAATGGTTCTGTAACATCATTTTATGTAATGTTTTTGCCTGTTATGTTTAATTTATTGCCAATAAAGACAGATTTTTGTTAACAAAATGTTTTTCTGAACATCAATGACATTCAAAACGGTGATAACTGAAACAGATATACAACACACCATGTATACAGGGTGTATATGTATATATATATGTATACATGTTCCATGTGTATGCACATGTATTGCATCTTGGAAGTTTGTGATCAATACTGTATGGTGATGTAACCAAGTGGTGTCCCATTTCATAGGGGTATGTTTTCACCCCTACCCCTTACCCCTTGGTTTCAAGGGCCAAGGGGTAGGGGTAAGATGGAGAAATGGGATTCAGCCTAAGACTTATCTTTATTAATCCTGTTGGGATGACTCACCGCAAATAAATTGAAATATTAGAAGACAACTGGGTAAAAACATGTAATGTTAATGTTGTATATGGCTTTAAAACCCGCTAATGCAACTGTGGTGGCTGGACACCAAACCTGGGCAAAATGCTTGCACTGCTATGGTAAAAATCATAGTCGAAAAGTAACATATCTGTTGCCTTTCTGCTGCTTTCTGCTCTGTTATTAACTTTTCAATTGGTTAGAAGTAGTTACCAGACACGGGGAAAGTGCTATTTGTAGTGCACTGCCTGTGTCTGTGGATCCTCGTGGAGGCAGCTTGTTTGATTAATATGCTCCCTTATTTTTACCATAACAGAGATCTAATATTTTATCAAATCAGGTTGGGCGAGTAACCTTTCTGGCTAATCTTCACAAATAAAGCAAGTAACCACACAATGAAGAGTACTGCGATGGCTGGGAATCAAACCCAGGTCAACTGCTTGGAAGGCAGCTATGCTCACCACTATACCACCATCACTGGACAGCACAATATTCACTGAAATCTTGTAACACAGCTGGGCATTGAGACTCAAAATGTGCTCTATCACTGAGCTACAGCCCCTGAAGATTTTCAGATTTTTTAGACTTTTTTGTGAGATCAATGAATAAGAGAAGAAATCTGGGTGGAATATGCAATGTTAATGTTGTATATGGTTTCAAAACCTGGTGTTGGCTGGAAATCAAACCATGGCAAAATGCTTGCACTGCTATTGTATAAATCAAAGTTAAAAAGTAATAACCATCAAAGCAAGTTGATTGCCTTTTAATACTTTTCTCTTTCAGACTAAGAGCTTTTGCAGCTCTTTTACAGACTGGACAACAACCCTTTTGGAGATGCCAGGGATTGAACCCAGGGCCTCATGCATGCGAAGCATGCGCTCTACCACAGAGCTACATCCCCTGAAGGTTTTCAGATTTTTTTTACTTTTCTGAGATAATTGAATAAGAGAAGAAACCTGGGTGAAATATGTCATATTTATGTTTTATATGGTTTCAAAACATGGCGGTGGCTGGAAATTGAACCTTGGCCAAATGTTTGCACTGCCATGGTACATCTAGTAAATCTAGTCAAAAAGTAACACATCTGTTGCCTTTCTGCTGGACAATACAACACTCACTGCAAATCTTGTAACACATCTGGGCATTGAGAAATGCATTGGTGGAGACGGGTGGCTTCCAGTACCTATGAGATAATACAATATTGTTCATGAAGCCACAAACTATGTAGGGTGTTGTTTTAATGCCCCGAGTCCCTAACAGGGAGTATACCCCCTTCAATGTTCAGTTAGTTTTCTGATCGGTTAAGATTTCTGTGGGGACCCCTACCCAGGAAGAATGTTGAAGTAAACTATTGGCCACTTGTCTAGCCTTCATGTTTCTGGGGAAAGCCTCTGGGTGACGTGTTGTTTAATCACAAATCACTAAGATGTAGCGGTGACCTGCCCTACTCCTCTCTCCTACAGAGTTTCCCGTCGGCAAAGCAAGAATAAGGCAACTCGTCAACTCTTTCAACAAGACGTTAGAAGTACACCTGCTGCTTTATCGTGCTGGGTTTCATATGTTAAAGAGAAAAGAATTTAAAACCCCAAAAATCAATGGAATTGATAATTAATTTTACTTGCGAAAAGCATAATTGACAACTAACTACTAACTACTTTTGGTTAATAGAAGCTCATTTCTGATAAAGAAATGAAACAAGTCAAATTTGAGTCTAAGACAAAGGAAAACAAGTTTTATACTGAAATAGACTCAATCTTACTAGTGGGTACTCGCCATTTTGCCATGCTGACCGAGGTAAAAACAGCAACAACATGTTGTTCCCAAAGTGATCCCCTTTTCATGCAATTGCTTTAGTTAAGGCATGCATAAAGTAATGGCAAATGGAAACGGTTGTGCTTTCTGGCAGATGAAATCATTCATATCTTATAATTCAGAGAAACAAGGTAAAAATCAGTTCAGTTTAATATCACAGATATAAGTAGGTACATGCACAAACATGTCAAAGCAGCATCAGGTTGACAACGGGATTGACGTCTGGTTGGCGGGCTGATCGGCCAACGTCAGGCTGGTTTTGAGCTGTTTGCGTCCGTTCAGGGGCAATTGAACATCTGCAAGTTTTTGAATAGCTGCCTCAGCTTCTACTTCATTGGTTTCCAGTTGTGCTGAAAAATAATATGTAGAAATCGTTAGTCTGTCGTAAAATATAATCAGAAAGCTCAATCTGGCAGTGGAGCCAAAAAAACACTACATGCCAAACAAACTACTTGACCATTGCCGTTCGATTCACTGACAGATCACAGCTACGTCTACGCACTAGACCTACAGTACCCAAAGAATCTCGAGCTTACATTCACATTTATCCAAAAAGTTGTGATGTGTTGTGAGGACAACAAACCACTGAAAGGGCGTCTACTGATGCTGAAGAAGGATTTGTTCAATGAGTGAATCACTCAGATTGGACTATTTGCTGAGCTGAGTTGGGATTCAGATTTAATACATTGATTGTTAATAGATAAATATCACAACATTGACTTATTGCCCAGCAAAAGTTTTTGTACTAAATAATTTATGGGAAACGACTGTTCAATTCATGCACTATACATGTTTAATGTTCTGTTGCCTAATGCCTACCTTGATGTTGCCAGTTGAAGTACAGCACAGTAGAAACCAGTACTTTATTTGAATGTTTTATTTTTTTAAAATTTAGTTGCAGCCTTCAAGGTACAGTAAGTGCCGCAACATTTTTAAACAGTGGTAAATGGCTCTACATTCTAATTGTTGTTAATGCTTTAGAGGATGGATTTACTTAGAATCTTATTGAATTTGATCATTACTCCTTGAGTGAGTGACTTTTTATCATGAAGTTTACTGAATAATGATACATGGAGACCCAAAATACTGAATCTACCCACTGTAGCAATGACCAATGACCACTAACAGAATGTGGAACTATTAACACTTAATGCACTTAATGCACATTAATTTCCATTTCCTTTTGTTTTAATTTAGGACAAGCACTTTGTTTTAAATGAGCTCATTTGATTCGTGCCTTTTAAAAAGCACATTGTGTCGAATGCACAGTGGTGAGGAAAAACTCCCCTACGACATCTCGTAGCAGTCTAAAACTTGGTTCAGACGTTGGTCGACTCCTTGCAACGCAGATGTGAAGCTGTTCTCAGAAATAATGATTATGCAGCTTAATATTGGTGCAGCGATTCAAAGTAAAGCAAACCCTTGAGACATTTTTCAGTTCATACAGTAAATGTGATTTGGAATTGATTTGGAATTGAATGTGCAGTGTTCCCAATGCATTGATATTATGTAATTAACAGCTATTCTAAGGATAATTTTGAGCATTATTCACTTTTTTTTAAACACTTCCATTATTCTGAACACAACTGTACGTGTGTCAGTCCCTCCAGCATTTCGCAATTGTACAATTCACACAAATTCAACCAATCAGCGTGACTGTGGTGTGACTGCCAATTTTGACCAATCACTGCAACTTTTCCGTAAATTTGACCAATAACCGGACTCTCCCGCGACTTCAACTAATCCCAGCACGGCACGTGCCAGACTTTGTCTCAGCATGTGACACACATGGTGGATCCAGGATGGAGATGAGCTAAACGCTCATTATTGTGAGTGCAATGATACGTTAAAGTCTAACAAATACTTTATCAAACCATAGGAACGTGTCCCAGGCCAGGTGAGGAATTAACAATGTAAAGATCAACAAGCCACTCACACATATGTTCAAGTTTGATTCAAACACTAAATTATCTTAAATCCTCCAGCTAGTTTCATATTATACCAATATTTGTAGCATCCTGAGCCTTTTTCAGAAGGTTACTACAAATCTTAGTCTAGAGTAATTTTATTTTACTGAAAAGTTTCCTTTTAATTTTTAAAAAAATATTGCAACATACAAAAGACATTGCAACTTTCATCCCAAGAAAAAAAAAAAAGTTTTACAAAAGCTCCCGCAAAAATTTGGCATTTTGCGCTGCAATACTTGCAAAAAAGACCACGAAGTTCTGGAGGGACTGATGCTTCCGTCTGCTGACAAGTACTATATATGACTCATTGCCCCAGTTGTTTGTGCCGTTTATGCTTGAGAACACAATGTGATCTTTTGTACGTCTCTGGTACTGTGTGCATTTCCATGTGTTGGAAAGCACAATGTTACCCTTTCATGAGGTAGTTTGCAGCTGCGGTTTGTATGATTGTGTGTTTGTGGGGGGGCCGTGTATGTGTGCGGATGTTTTAAGTCTTTACATGTGCTCATCTGCTGTAAAGCACCTTGGTGCGCCATTGGACCACCCGGTCAAAATTGACATTGGAAAACCAAACACTTTGTATTTAAAACCCTAAAATTCAATGAAATGTGTAATTTACTTGCGAAGATCATTACCACTCATGTTATTTTTGGTTACCATAACCACAAATAACATGACACAAGTCAAATTTGACCAAGACAAAAGATAACAAGTTTTAAACCGATAGACTCAAGCCTACTAGTGGGTACTTGCCATGCTGACTGTTGTAGTTAATCTTAACAGTGTTGATTCCAAAGTGATGCCTTTTTGTGCAATTGTTTAAGTTTGGAGGCATTAAGTAATGGCAAAGGGAAACTATTGTGCTTTGTGGCAGATGAAATGATTCATAGCTTAGAATTTATCAGAAGTATGGTAAAATCAGTTTAATATCAACACAAATATAAGTAGATACATGCAGAAACATGTCAAAGCAGCATCAGGTTGACAAGGTAACGGACGTCAGGTTGGCAGAGGGAACGGACGTCTGGTTGGCGGGCTGGTCGCCCAGCGTCAGGTTGGCAGAGGGAACGGACGTCTGGTTGGCGGGCTGGTCGCCCAGCGTCAGGTTGGCAGAGGGAACGGACGTCTGGTTGGCGGGCTGGTCGCCCAGCGTCAGGTTGGCAGAGGGAGCGGACGTCTGGTTGGCGGGCTGGTCGCCCAGCGTCAGGTTGGCGGACGTCTGGTTGGCGGGCTGGTCGCCCAGCGTCAGGTTGGCGGACGTCTGGTTGGCGGGCTGGTCGCCCAGCGTCAGGTTGGCGGACGTCCTGGTTGGCGGGCTGGTCGCCCAGCGTCAGGTTGGCGGGCGTCTGGTTGGCGGGCTGGTCGCCCAGCGTCAGGTTGGCGGACGTCTGGTTGGCGGGCTGGTCGCCCAGCGTCAGGTTGGCGGACGTCTGGTTGGCGGGCTGGTCGCCCAGCGTCAGGTTGGCGGACGTCTGGTTGGCGGGCTGGTCGCCCAGCGTCAGGTTGGCGGGCGTCTGGTTGGCGGGCTGGTCGCCCAGCGTCAGGTTGGCGGACGTCTGGTTGGCGGGCTGGTCGCCCAGCGTCAGGTTGGCGGACGTCTGGTTGGCGGGCTGGTGCCGCCCAGCGGCAGGTTGGCGGGCGTCTGGTTGGCGGGCTGGTCGCCCAGCGTCAGGTTGGCGGGCGTCTGGTTGGCGGGCTGGTCGCCCAGCGTCAGGTTGGCGGACGTCTGGTTGGCGGGCTGGTCGCCCAGCGTCAGGTTGGCGGGACGTCTGGTTGGCGGGCTGGTCGCCCAGCGTCAGGTTGGCGGACGTCTGGTTGGCGGGCTGGTCGCCCAGCGTCAGGTTGGCGGGCGTCTGGTTGGCGGGCTGGTTGGCGCCCCCAGCGTCAGGTTGGCGGACGTCTGGTTGGCGGGCTGGGCAAATTTCCAGGTCGCCCAGCGGTCAGGCTTGGCGGGTTGGCGGACGTCTGGTTGGCGGGCTGGTCGCCCAGCGTCAGGTTGGCGGACGTCTGGTTGGCGGGCTGGTCGCCCAGCGTCAGGTTGGCGGACGTCTGGTTGGCGGGCTGGTCGCCCAGCGTCAGGTTGGCGGGCGTCTGGTTGGCGGGCTGGTCGCCCAGCGTCAGGTTGGCGGGCGTCTGGTTGGCGGGCTGGTCGCCCAGCGTCAGGTTGGCGGGCGTCTGGTTGGCGGGCTGGTCGCCCAGCGTCAGGTTGGCGGACGTCTGGTTGGCGGGCTGGTCGCCCAGCGTCAGGTTGGCGGGCGTCTGGTTGGCGGGCTGGTCGCCCAGCGTCAGGTTGGCGGACGTCTGGTTGGCGGGCTGGTCGCCCAGCGTCAGGTTGGCGGGCGTCTGGTTGGCGGGCTGGTCGCCCAGCGTCAGGTTGGCGGGCGTCTGGTTGGCGGGCTGGTCGCCCAGCGTCAGGTTGGCGGACGTCTGGTTGGCGGGCTGGTCGCCCAGCGTCAGGTTGGCGGACGTCTGGTTGGCGGGCTGGTCGCCCAGCGTCAGGTTGGCGGGCGTCTGGTTGGCGGGCTGGTCGCCCAGCGTCAGGTTGGCGGGCGTCTGGTTGGCGGGCTGGTCGCCCAGCGTCAGGTTGGCGGGCGTCTGGTTGGCGGGCTGGTCGCCCAGCGTCAGGTTGGCGGGCGTCTGGTTGGCGGGCTGGTCGCCCAGCGTCAGGTTGGCGGGCGTCTGGTTGGCGGGCTGGTCGCCCAGCGTCAGGTTGGACGTCTGGTTGGCGGGCTGGTCGCCCAGCGTGGTTGGCGGGCGTCTGGTTGGCGGGCTGGTCGCCCAGCCCAGCGTCAGGTTGGCGGGCGTCTGGTTGGCGGGCTGGTCGCCCAGCGTCAGGTTGGCGGGCGTCTGGTTGGCGGGCTGGTCGCCCAGCGTCAGGTTGGCGGGCGTCTGGTTGGCGGGCTGGTCGCCCAGCGTCAGGTTGGCGGACGTCTGGTTGGCGGGCTGGTCGCCCAGCGTCAGGTTGGCGGGCGTCTGGTTGGCGGGCTGGTCGCCCAAGCGTCAGGTTGGCGGACGTCTGGTTGGCGGGCTGGTCGCCCAGCGTCAGGTTGGCGGACGTCTGGTTGGCGGGCTGGTCGCCCAGCGTCAGGTTGGCGGACGTCTGGTTGGCGGGCTGGTCGCCCAGCGTCAGGTTGGCGGACGTCTGGTTGGCGGGCTGGTCGCCCAGCGTCAGGTTGGCGGACGTCTGGTTGGCGGGCTGGTCGCCCAGCGGGTTGGCGGACGTCTGGTTGGCGGGCTGGTCGCCCAGCGTCAGGTTGGCAGGTTGGCGGACGCTGGTTGGCGGGCTGGCGCCAGCGTTGGGTTGGCGGGCGTCTGGTTGGCGGGCTGGTCGCCCAGCGTCAGGTTTGGCGGACGTCTGGTTGGCGGGCTGGTCGCCCCAGCGTCAGGTTGGCACGGGGTCTGGTTGGCGGGCTGGTTGCCCAGCGTCAGGTTGGCGGACGTCTGGTTGGCGGGCTGGTCGCCCAGCGTCAGGTTGGCGGACGTCTGGTTGGCGGGCTGGTCGCCCAGCGTCAGGTTGGCGGACGTCTGGTTGGCGGGCTGGTCGCCCAGCGTCAGGTTGGCGGACGTCTGGTTGGCGGGCTGGTCGCCCAGCGTCAGGTTGGCGGACGTCTGGTTGGCGGGCTGGTCCCCCAGCGTTTGGCTGGTTTTGAGCTGTTCTGGTCCGTTCAGGGGCAATTGAACATCTGCAAGTTTTTGAATAGCTGCCTCAGCTTCCACTTCATTGGTTTCCAGTTGTGCTGAAAAATATGTAGACATTTTTAAGTTCCAACTACCCTTGGCGTTAAGACTGAAAAGAATTTACCTTTATTTAGGCTTCTTAGGCTTTTTTATTGAAAAGCAAAGCAAGTATTAAGACTTCCTTTTTAGACTTGATAGCCCCAATAGACTTCATTGGCAATTAGGCCAGTGGAATTTGTTCACAACATTACAGAATCTGTGTTGAGATTAAGCTATCTTAAATTGGCTTGCTGACTGACCAGGCAGGGACTAGAAACCATCTATTGCTTTTTAGAGCAAATTGCCACACAATATAAAAACAGTTTAATTTTAACTTACTTTTAGTGTTACTGTTGGACAATTGCAATATATTAGACAATACGGTGTTAGTGTGGCATTAGGCCAATTGCTGTATTCTTTAAATATAAATCATCTGGTTAATTTTAAAAGCCAGCGGTATACCTACATTGTATGGTCAAGCTAGCTTAAATTAAACATGGGTTGGAATCCCCAATCCAAAAGCAAGACAACTTAACAATTGCAACATTTTCCCAACAGGGTTTCATAGAACCTGCTCACCTTTAGCAGCTTGGATCAACTTGGACTCCATTGACTTGAGAAGTGCAAAGGCCCTCTTCATGGAGATGTCATTGGGAGACACATCTGTAGTACAAAATAAATTCAGTTAGTGTCTGTAAGTAGCTCTTGAAAGATTCTCTCACTAACGTTCTTACCGCTAATCATTCTCCTCTGCAGCTCATTATGTCTTTCATTTGTGCCGCCAACTGGCAAACTCAAGCCTAAGGACAACGCAAACTGCTGTTAATCAAATGTTTCTGCTGTTTGACGGCACATATCATGAACTTGTTCCAGCTAAATTTCATTTCAGTAATTGAGTAATTTACCCTACTCTTTACATTTGCTATACTTCACTACACATTTTAATACAAGCTTCAAACAGAAGAAATGTAACAACCTTTGTTAATCCAAACAGTCAACACGCAAACAACAAAGGCCCAAGCAGCTGCCATCACTCCAGTCACCAAGAGAAAACGGTTCCTGTGCTACATGCTGGGTTAAAAACCCATCATGCAGATAGCACAGCTGTTGCTGATCAGCTCTAATTGGCTCTCTCTGCAGAGAGTCAGTGCTAGTTGAGATTCAGCCCATGAAAAATTTGGAAGCAAGGGAAAATTATAGATTATATTGTAAAGAAAGTCCAGGAAGTTGTGTTTTTTACAAGAAAGAAAGTCAATGATGTTTGTCTGAAGTTGTGTAATCAAAGATTACAAGGGGAGAAAACTTTTACATTTTGTGGATCTTGGTTTGATAAAATGCCTGGGGTAATAATTCATATCAATAACACTGAAGATGAATGTATTGAATACCATGAGATGTCTAAGAGGCACTGTTTGGGGAGCTGGGCAGTTGCTATAAAGAATGTTGCTTTAATAAGAAGAGTACTAGATTGAATATAATGAAATGAAATGAAATGAAATGAAATGAAATGAAAAGATTTCAAAAAGATGAACAATAATAACACCTCTTAAGGTACCAAGGTTGCAATCCTCCCAACATTTGCTGGAGAAACTGTGGCATGGTGGGGGACCATACCCATATATTCTTTTTTTTAAAGATTATTTTTTTGGGCATTTTTGGTCTTTTTTTATAAAGGACAGCTGAAGACATGTAAGGGAAGAGAGAGAGGGAATGACATGCTGCAAACGCCCTCTTCCACAACTAAGCTACCCGGGCGTCCCGCACCCACATATTCTGGGACTGCTCCGTGATACAGACATACTGGAAAGACATTAAAGAGGAATTGGACAACATATCCCTCTGGACCCTTTTTCTTACTGGAGAAAACACCTGAAAATTTGCTGTTACATATTGTGTTAATGATTGCAAGAAACATGATCACTATTAATTGGATAAAGCCTAGCCGCCCTATACATGAAATCAAACAGGTCCGTACAATGGAAAATATGACTGTTTTCTACAGTTGAAAGTACCTTGTTCATAAGAAGTCAAGCCCTGTCATTTGAGCCTTGATTTTGAATAATAATTAAACATACTGTGATATGCAATAGTTTATTTACCCTGCTTCTATGTAGTCAATATATATGTTGAATGAAGTTCAACCACAAGATGACCCTTATTTTTATATTTTGGGGTGGCCTTGACCAACTGCCATGCTTTGCTTGTTTGCAAGACATGATGTCTCTCTCTTTCTCAGGCCAAACTCTCTGGGCAGGCAAAACAGAGAAAGGAGAGGTAACCTTGCTCCTCATGACATCATAAGGGGAGGATGCCAGATTGGTCCATTTCATTTTCTCAAAGGCAGAGCAGGATACCCAGGGCTTGGTTTACATGTAACGCCATTTCTAACCACTGGGGGACAATAGGCAGGCTGGGGGAACTCATATAAAAGACCTCATGAAGTGAATTTTCATGCCATGTTTATTTATTGTTTGTATTGTACTGCTAAAATTGCCTAAATGTTTAATAAGGGCAATAAAGTGCAATTTGTTTACCTTGTTATGAGTGAAAGCCTTTTTTCCAGCCAAAATAAAACAAGGTGCTCTTCTGAAAATGCAAAATCTAAATCAGTTCATCCGTGAGTCTAAGTGGTTGTGAATGCAAAATTTAAAGTGATTCCCTCTAGGAGTTCAGAGATTTTGCATTCACAAAAATTGGATGGACAGACATGAGGACACAGTCACCTTAAACCTTTAAAATTCCATCAATTGACCTGCGAGTTCAAGTGAAAGGTTTTGCAATTTTTTAAGAAATTCCCTCCAGAAATTCCTTCCTCCCTCCTGTGTTATCACAAGTTATTTGTTATCTGGATCAATGTCATTTTCAATGTCTTGTGGTTTATGTTCTGTGTATTTGAAAGTTTCCAAGTTCAGTTGATCATATGTAACAGATAGGTTTCTGTCCAAGTTTGCCATGATCATTGTGTTTGATAAGTTCAATTCAGTTTGTGTGCAGTTACCTTATGTAGGGCTATGTTGCTCTTGATTCATTCCTTCTTCAAAGTTATCCAGCTCGGTGATGTACCTGATGAGAATCACTTTTGCTACCTGAGGCGTCGACCCATGAAGTTTGATGTTTTACAATTTCTTGCCCATGTTGCCTGGATCTTGTTTTTTTTTCTGAGTATGAGTGCTTTCTTGGCGATATCAGCATTTTTCTTGGTGAAGTGTTTGTTGATGAAAACTTGGGTGCCTTTTAATGTCCTTCCTTGTCTGAGGAGTGCTGACTTTTTCTTTCTGTTGGTGAACGGGATAATTACCAATAGAGTGGCCGTTTGTTTTTGCTCGGCAGAGTATGACAATCCTCAATGTCCCCGCTATCAACATAAATGCCTTTGCTGTCCAAAAAGCAAATCGGCTGTTGTTCCAGCGTCTCCTTCTCTCTCCTTCTCACTCGGCCTGGCAGTGGTGTATTCAATCTCCTCAACCTCATCGGGTAGGATTGCATTTTTCTTAGGCAGCATATTCTCCTGGGCCTGGTGGTAGCTGGCTGCACCAGATGTCAGGGTTTCATTCGCCACTTCTTAACCGGATTACGTCTGGCCATGTTGTAAATAGTAGGGGAGAGGCCTCAAAACCGATAATATATTGGGGCGTGCATTTATCAATGTACGATCATTCTTATGCTCTGATTGGTGTGATACGAACGTTTCATGAATCTCACGTGAAGCCTGTTGTAAGAGGATTTCTGCGCTCATGTCTGGGCTGGTTTCTACGTTAGGTTGATAAATGAGGGCCATTAGCTCTAAGGATGTGGTTCAATACATAACTGAAATGAGCAGACTAATGAGTAGCACAATGGTGCAATTTGTTTACCTTGTCATAAGCTAAAGCCTTTTTCCAAGCTAAAAGAAAACAAAGCACTCTTGTGCAAAGTTGGGAGTGCTTTATATTCATTATTTCATATTGATCTCACCATGGAAATCAGGTTGAGGGTCATAATCTCTCTACCATTGTGTAAGCAGCAAAGGACAGTTAGCAGAGGATGATTTCAATTTGTCGAACTCTGGGTTATGGGCACAGCACATTTCCGCTGCGCGCTATGCTGAAACTCACCCCAGATGGTCCTCGAACCCACAATCCCTAGCTTAGGAGGCCAGTGCCTTATCCATTAGGCCACTGGGGCTTCACATAATCAAAGTTCACCAGTTCAGGAAAAATACATATACAGTTCTGGAGCTTTAATGAGACCGTAACCTTGACCTTTGATCTCCACAATCGAAATCAGTTCATCCGCGACTCCAAGTGGTTATGTACGACACATTTAAAGTGCTTCCCTCTAGGCGTTCAGAGATATTGCATTCACAAGAATCGGATTGACAGACATGAGGACACAGTCACTTTGACAATGAACCTTTGATCTCCAAAATCTCATCAATCAATTTGCGACTTCATGTTAATGTTTTTGCAAAGTTTGAAGAAATTCCCTCCAGAGTTCCTGTGTTATCACATTCACAAGAATCGGAAGTGCGTACGTATGTAGAGATGGTAGGACGAACCAAAAGCATAATACTTCTAGCAACAGCTGGCGCTGAGACATAACAAGAGACAAAAAAAGAGGTGGGGGAGACAGAGTTAAGCCCTGACAGAATAGAGAACTACAGACAAAAGATGTGGAATAGTCCCAAGTGTGACCAGAAGAATTGAAAAAAAACTAGAACTATAAAAGACAAACCTTCCTTCAAGAAATCTTTATTGTGCTCACATTGGCCCTCATTTATGAAATGTGCGTACGACCTAAAACAGGCGTAGGACGGGCGTACGCCGATTCCTACGCAAAGCTTGGCATTTATCAATTTGAACGTGAGTGTGGGCTGCGTCTCACGTCTGGTCTGACCTTGACCGGCGGGGGAGGGTGTATATCCGCAAACATCTCTTCTCTGCTTCTCTTCATAGTCGTCAGATTAATTTATCATTTAATCAATAATATAATAAAACTAGAGGAAGGCAGTGCAGTACAGCCGGATCCAGCAGGGGAGAGTTCTAGCCCGACCAGGCTCCTCTCTTTACCCTGTCTCTCTTAGTTACGCTGTAATAGTTTTAGACTGTCGGGGGACTTCCTTTGACACACTGAGCTCCTCTCTCCTTTATCTTTCCATTTGTGTGCATCCATGTCCCAGAAGAAATTACCGTAGTTTTAGATGTTAAAATGTGCACACAAGAAAGCTATGGGATTACTGTGGGGAAATGGAGAATGGCTAGGTTAACTGAAGATTAAAAACACTGTGAAAATTAATGAAACATATGAACACGTTAAACATATATGGGCATTTAACATATACCTGCAGTCTCAGGCTTTGGATGGTAAAGGTAGCGTATCGCTACCGTGATGGCCAACATGCGCCCCGTCAGTAACCGACAATTTTGGCAATGAATGAGTATTTCACATTGAACACTTACGATTGGGTGGTCATAAAAAACATTATTGCCATTTCATAAGGGATAACCTCATGTGAACTCCACGTAATCACATTGGTTGCCTTCCTCTTTTCTGCCTCAGACTATCAGACAGCACAACAAGCACTTTAAATGTAGTATATTTACAGTATTATGCTTACGTAAACTTGACATGTCATTAAGTTTACTCTTCAGCAGGTGGAGACCTTTCACCTCAGAGACTTGCAGCAACAGATGCTTTGTTAAATATTACACACTGGAAATAGAAGTAATGCTTGGAACTACAGCATAGTAATTAGCAAAGGATGGTTTCGATCCATCGACCTCTGGGTTATGGGCCCAGCACGCTTCCGCTGCGCCACTCTGCTCTGCTTTTCAGTCCTAGTGGCTGGAAAATCATCAAGGAGTCTACCAAGTTGCTTGGTATGGTTTGGACTGGGTCGACTTGGGTTTTCTGCTGCTCTCGGGCAGACGGCTGTACTCACTTTGGTGTAGTGTACTATTAAATAAATACATTTATAACATGACTTTTCACATTTTGACAAACTGTTTTGATCACTTGAGGTATTTCAGTAAAGTATTTGGTCTTGGACAGTTATCTTGCAATCTAAAACTGTATATCCTATTGTCTCTGGAACAATAGTTGGCAGTTGGAGGAGTAATGGCTCTTTATAGTGAATATGCAAAAGAAGATGTTCACAAATTCACTCACTTAATGCTGGTTACAATATTCTAAAATCAACAATGCCAGAGAAAAATGACAAAGTT
>JAEKDQ010000094.1:0-15809 GCA_026937815.1 Etheostoma perlongum | reverse complement strand
TGGGACTTTGTTAGTGGAATCAAGCCGTGCAGAAAGACATTTGGTACATTACGGTTCAGATAATTCAATTTACGTCATGGTCACTGAAGTGTTAAAATAGCTGTGTAAATTAGATAGCAATGCTATGGACGACATTAAGTGGACATTTAAAGACTGAGCAGTACTGTGGAAACTCAGAAGTTGTCATAAGGCAACGAACCATGATGCCCTTCAGCGTGATCCAAGTGGAGCTCCTTATTCTCTAGAAGGAGCAGTGTACCATTGAAATGAAGCACAGTATGGAAACATGTAGGAATGGGCTGTAATGTTTTTCATCCTATACATTTTCCACACCAGAGTAAAATTGGAAATTCTCCCTTATTTCCTTGGAGGCATTTTGAGTATGCAGCCAGACCTTTGAGACCGATGTTTATGGGAAAGGGACAAAAAAGCGAGATACTGATTTACACAAGTTACTATGGCTGGCTCTGTACACAGTAACTACAACCAGGCCTTTGTTGTGATTAAAACCACCTTCAACCTCTGCAAAGTCCTGAGCAAGGTTTGATTTTGATGCCTCTGACAGCGGTCACAGCCAGGGTGGGATTGTCCGGGGCTATGCGTTAGATTTCCCCCTTTTGGTCTATAAATCCATGCCTCTGCTGAATTATTTGTATTTATATATGTATTGGGACAAAAGGTATCCCCACCTCAAATTGATCAATGATACTTCACAAACAGGCCATATGTTATATAACTAAAATAGAGGTATTTGAAGGTGAACACTGTAAGGTGAACAGTAGCGGCAGATGCTGGTTGTATTTAGCCGCTACAGAGGTCAGGACGCCGGCTTCCAGCCGCCAATAGATGACTGTGAGCCGGCTACAGCCACCGCCAGATGACGGTCCTTTCAGGGACCGTGGTAGCGGAGTTAAACCAGAAAAAAAGTGAGCATCATGTGACGATGACAGTTAAGTTTAGGCACCAAAACAACTAGTTATGTTTAGGAAACAGATTGTGGTTTGGCTCTGAGCGAGGAACAAGCGTTTCAGGGGTGAAAGTAGTTTGTTTTAGAAGAGAACCAAGAGTTTTTAGATGTTTTCCATTCCATTATTTAAGTGTTTTAGCATGGCTGGCTCTATCCACAGTATAGAAAGGGTGATTTAATTATTGCATGTTTTGTTTTGTTGTGCATGATCAAACGATATCCCCAATGGCACCCTGGTCACATGAATTATTATCCAGCAGCCATGTGTTCTGACTTTTAAACACATAAATTCTGTGTTCACATTTCTCGCATTTGCGTTCTGTAACATTCTCACGTCTGTGGGCACGCGGAGCTCTATCGTACTGGATTTTTTTTTGTACAGAGAGAAGCAGATAAAGAAGCTCTCTTGGAGAAAAGTAAGCGAGGAAGTTGGACTACAGTGCCTTGCGAAAGTATTCGGCCCCTTGAACTTTTCAACCTTTTGACACATTTCAGGCTTCAAACATAAAGATATAAAAAAAATATTTTTTGTGAAGAATCACCAACAAGTGGGACACAATTGTGAAGTGGAACGAAATCTATTGGATATTTTAAACTTTTTAGCAAATAAAAAACTGAAAAAGTGGTGCGTGCAAAATGATTCGGCCCCTTTACTGTCAGTGCAGCAAACTCACTCCAGAAGTTCAGCGAGGATCTCTGAATGATCCAATGTTGTCCTAAATGACTGATGGTGATGAATAGAATCCACCTGTGTGTGATCAAGTCTCTGTATAAATGCACCTGCTCTGTGATAGTCTCAGGGTTCTGTTGAAAGCGCAGAGAGCATCATGAAGACCAAGGAACACACCAGGCAGGTCCGTAATACTGTTGTGGAGAAGTTTAAAGCGGATTTGGATACAAAAAGATTTCCCAAGCTTTAAACATCCCAAGGAGCACTGTGCAAGCGATCATTTTGAAATGGAAGGAGTATCAGACCACTGCAAATCTACCAAGACCTGGCCATCCCTCTAAACTTTAAGCTCAGACAAGGAGAAGACTGATCAGAGATGCAGCCAAGAGGCCCATGATCACTCTGGATGAACAGCAGAGAACTACAGCTGAGGTGGGAGAGTCTGTCCATAGGACAACAATCAGTTGTACATTGCACAAATCTGGCCTTTATGGAAGAGTGGCAAGAAGAAAGCCATTTCTCAAAGATATCCATAAAAAGTCTCGTCTAAGGTTTGCCACAAGCCACCTGGGAGACACACCAAACATGTGGAAGAAGGTGCTCTGGTCAGATGAAACCAAAATCAAACTTTTGCCCACAATGCAAAACGATATGTTTGGCGTAAAAGCAACACAGCTCATCACCCTCAACACACCATCCCCACTGTCAAACATGGTGGTGGCAGCATCATGGTTTGGGCCTGCTTTTCTTCAGCAGGGACAGGGAAGATGGTTAAAATTGAGGGGAAGATGGATGCAGCCAAATACAGGACCATTCTGGTTGAAAACCTGTTGGAGTCTGCAAAAGACCTGAAACTGGGACGGAGATTTATCTTCCAACAAGACAATGATCCCAAACATACAGCAAAATCCACAAAGGAATGGTTCACAAATAAACGTATCCAGGTGTTAGAATGGCCAAGTCAAAGTCCAGACCTGAATCCAATCGAGAATCTGTGGAAAGAGCTGAAAACTGCTGTTCACAACGCTCTCCATCCAACCTCACTGAGCTCCAGCTGTTTTGCAAGGAAGAATGGGCAAGAATGTCAGTCTCTCGATGTGCAAAACTGATAGAGACATACCCCAAGCGACTTGCAGCTGTAATCGCAGCAAAAGGTGGCTCTACAAAGTATTAACGCAAGGGGGCCCAATAATTTTGCACGCCCCACTTTTCATTTTTTTATTAGTTAAAAAGTTTAAAATATCCAATAGATTTTGTTCCACTTCACAATTGTGTCCCACTTGTTGGTGATTCTTCACAAAAAATAAAAAATTCATATTTTTATGTTTGAAGCCTGAAATGTGTCAAAAGGTTGAAAAGTTCAAGGGGGCCGAATACTTTCGCAAGGCACTGTACCTGAAATGAGTTGAGCTAGTCACTGCACCTACCTTATAGGTACAGTGCTTAAAATCAAAATATGTAGTTTTTCATGTCCGCCAGTTCAACTCATAAAGAGATAAAAGTGTATTTCTGAACTTTAGTCAGAGCGAGGCTAGCTGAGTTTATGCTAAGTAAGCTAATCGCCTCCTGGGGGTAACGCTTAATGCTTAATGCACAGACATGGGAGAGATATTGATCTCCGCTTCTCTTGGTAAAAATGAAAATAAGTGTATTTAAATGTGAATAACCATTTATAACAATCATTCTTTGTTGCTGTGAAGTTTAGCACTGATCTGATGGAGATATGTTGATACACAACGCCCCTAAACATGTTGCAGCATCTTATAGCCACATCTTATAGAAACAGGCAAAAATTGAAGCTGAAGTCATTTTAAGTTATTAGTAACGCTGAATTAACTTGATCTGACAACATGTCAGACACAAAGACATCAAGGGAAGCTCAAACCAAATTGGGGCCTGACTTAAAAGACGCTGGAGGAAAGCATGCTTTTTTAGCACAGGGCTTTTAAGGCTTTTCCTTCACAATGCAAAGTTTCCTTGCCTTTTAACTTTTTAATTAGCAGCAATTAGATCATTTCCCCCCACCACATTGCTCCAGAGAATCCTAAAAGTTTTTTCTCCAAACTCTTTAAGGTTGCAGTCCCAGCGGGATGCTTTAGTTCTTCACTAGAGTGGCTTCATGTGGCTACACAGAGCTGCGAGGACTCAAAGCGTCTGCGTCTGGGATCAGGAACAGAATCCGATACCTGCACAGACGCAAAATGACAGGGAGCTCCTCTAATCCTCTGCTCTAATCCACCTCCGCTAAAGGCAACCTGCCCGCTTTTAGCAGAGGTACATCGCTCAACCAGAACACCTGATTCAGCAGGCACAGTAGCCAAATGGCTGAAATCTACAGAAATACAATATGATCCTATTATGGTAATAGGATAATAAAAGGGGGATGCGCAGAGAGCACTGTATTCAGCTTTGTGAGCCATTTTTAGTTTACAATATCTCTGGTATTTTCTATGGAGTTCTCTCTGTGGTAGTGGAATGTAAATAAATAAAAAGGTTTATGTTCACAATGTTCACTACAACACAAAAAAGGCTTTATGCAATAATATACAGGTCACAAAATACAGTGTATGACTTTATGTGATGAATAAAGTAATAAAATATAGAAATATCAGAGCCATTCTGGCATTCCATCCCCATAACAACCAGGGGTGGAATGTAACTAAGTACATTTACTCAAGTACTGTACTTAAACACAAATTTGAGGTACTGGTACTTTACTGGTACAGCCACTTTGTACTTCTACTCAACTACATTTCAGAGAGAAACAATGTACTATAGTTACTCCATTACATTCATCTGTTACAGCTTTAGTTACTAGTTACTTTAGTTACTCCATTACATTCATCTGTTACAGCTTTAGTTACTAGTTACTTTAGTTACTAGTTACTTTAGTTACTCCTCTACATTCATCTGACAGATTTAGTTACTAGTTACTTTAGTTACTAGTTACTTTAGTTACTCCACTACATTCATCTGACAGCTTTAGTTACTAGTTACTTTAGTTACTAGTTACTTTAGTTACTCCACTACATTCATCTGACAGCTTTAGTTACTAGTTACTTTAGTTACTCCACTACATTCATCTGACAGCTTTAGTTACTAGTTACTTTAGTTACTAGTTACTTTAGTTACTCCTCTACATTCATCTGACAGCTTTAGTTACTAGTTACTTTAGTTACTAGTTAGTTACTCCACTACATTCATCTGACAGCTTTAGTTACTAGTTACTTTAGTTACTAGTTACTTTAGTTACTCCTCTACATTCATCTGACAGCTTTAGTTACTAGTTACTTTAGTTACTCCACTACATTCATCTGATAGCTTTAGTTACTAGTTACTTTAGTTACTAGTTACTTTAGTTACTCCACTACATTCATCTGACAGCTTTAGTTACTAGTTACTTTAGTTACTAGTTACTTTAGTTACTCCACTACATTCATCTGACAGCTTTAGTTACTAGTTACTTTAGTTACTCCACTACATTCATCTGACAGCTTTAGTTACTAGTTACTTTAGTTACTCCACTACGTTAATCTGACAGCTTTAGTTACTAGTTACTTTAGTTACTAGTTACTTTAGTTACTCCTCTACATTCATCTGGCAGCTTTAGTTACTAGTTACTTTAGTTACTCCACTACATTCATCTGACAGCTTTAGTTACTAGTTACTTTAGTTACTCCACTACATTCATCTGACAGCTTTAGTTACTAGTTACTTTAGTTACTAGTTACTTTAGTTACTCCATTACATTCATCTGACAGCTTTAGTTACTAGTTACTTTAGTTACTCCATTACATTCATCTGACAGCTTTAGTTACTAGTTAGTTTAGTTACTAGTTACTTTAGTTACTCCATTACATTCATCTGACAGCTTTAGTTACTAGTTACTTTAGTTACTAGTTACTTTAGTTACTCCATTACATTCATCTGACAGCTTTAGTTACTAGTTAGTTTAGTTACTAGTTACTTTAGTTACTCCATTACATTCATCTGACAGCTTTAGTTACTATTTACTTTAGTTACTAGTTACTTTAGTTACTCCATTACATTCATCTGACAGCTTTAGTTACTAGTTACTTTAGTTACTCCATTACATTCATCTGACAGCTTTAGTTACTAGTTAGTTTAGTTACTAGTTACTTTAGTTACTCCTCTACATTCATCTGGCAGCTTTAGTTACTAGTTACTTTAGTTACTCCATTACATTCATCTGACAGCTTTAGTTACTAGTTACTTTAGTTACTCCACTACATTCATCTGACAGCTTTAGTTACTAGTTACTTTAGTTACTCCTCTACATTCATCTGACAGCTTTAGTTACTAGTTACTTTAGTTACTAGTTACTTTAGTTACTCCACTACATTCATCTGACAGCTTTAGTTACTAGTTACTTTAGTTACTAGTTACTTTAGTTACTCCTCTACATTCATCTGACAGCTTTAGTTACTAGTTACTTTAGTTACTAGTTACTTTAGTTACTCCACTACATTCATCTGACAGCTTTAGTTACTAGTTACTTTAGTTACTAGTTACTTTAGTTACTCCATTACATTCATCTGACAGCTTTAGTTACTAGTTACTTTAGTTACTAGTTACTTTAGTTACTCCTCTACATTCATCTGACAGCTTTAGTTACTAGTTACTTTAGTTACTAGTTACTTTAGTTACTCCACTACATTCATCTGACAGCTTTAGTTACTAGTTACTTTAGTTACTAGTTACTTTAGTTACTCCACTACATTCATCTGACAGCTTTAGGTACTAGTTACTTTAGTTACTAGTTACTTTAGTTACTCCACTACATTCATCTGACAGCTTTAGGTACTAGTTACTTTAGTTACTAGTTACTTTAGTTACTCCACTACATTCATCTGACAGCTTTAGGTACTAGTTACTTTAGTTACTAGTTACTTTAGTTACTCCGCTACATTCATCTGGCAGCTTTAGTTACTAGTTACTTTAGTTACTCCACTACATTCATCTGACAGCTTTAGTTACTAGTTACTTTAGTTACTCCACTACATTCATCTGACAGCTTTAGTTACTAGTTACTTTAGTTACTAGTTACTTTAGTTACTCCACTACATTCATCTGACAGCTTTAGGTACTAGTTACTTTAGTTACTAGTTACTTTAGTTACTCCACTACATTCATCTGACAGCTTTAGTTACTAGTTACTTTAGTTACTAGTTACTTTAGTTACTCCACTACATTCATCTGACAGCTTTAGTTACTAGTTACTTCAGTTACTCCTCTACATTCATCTGACAGCTTTAGTTACTAGTTACTTTAGTTACTAGTTACTTTAGTTACTCCACTACATTCATCTGACAGCTTTAGGTACTAGTTACTTTAGTTACTAGTTACTTTAGTTACTCCACTACATTCATCTGACAGCTTTAGTTACTAGTTACTTTAGTTACTAGTTACTTTAGTTACTCCACTACATTCATCTGACAGCTTTAGTTACTAGTTACTTTAGTTACTCCACTACATTCATCTGACAGCTTTAGTTACTAGTTACTTTAGTTACTCCACTACATCCATCTGATAGCTTTAGAAAAGACATGTATAATATCAGATGTTTTATTATAAAGTAACCATAGCAACAATATAAGGGTGTACAGGTCCAGCTGAGATGATGAGTCCATTAAACACACAGCTGGTTGGATCCTTTACTCTTTCTGCATTAAGTACTTTTACTTCTAATACTTTTCCCTGATGTTCCCGACATTTCCAATGCAGGGTTTGACTTGTAACTATTTTCACAGTGTGGTATTAATACATTCCTCCACCGCTGATTACAGGTGGGGAGTAAATCTGTTCTCCATTCAGCGGCATCAGCTCTGCTCTGAATGTATTGCATGTTTTGGATGATCTTAGATTTGTTCATTACATGCAGGCTTTTATTCCCAGGATTATCATGCTGACGGACAGGGAACGGTTCTACTTTGCAGAGGGGGTTCTCGGCCTGCAGGCCTCTGATAACAAGAACTAATTGGCAGTGTCTTTAAAGAGAATCGATTCAAATAAAAGGGATGGGTGTTCTAAATTAGCCTCTGGGAGGGGTGGCTTGTAATCTGATTGATGGCTTTTGCTGAATGGGTAATGATGACTCATTTGTGTGTAGATCTAATCCGTCATCTAAAGTGTAACAAAGCATGACCCTACTAAAAAAGCCAAAAGGATCAATGATCGGGGGGCATGTGTTTTCTGACTGAATACAAGCATCGGAAGGAGAAATAGCATGAGCTAAGCATACACCTGTCTTATATAGGCTGAAGCAACAGCTAAAGAGTTGCCTGTTTAAATTGAAGTTACCCCATTTGGACAGGTTAACTACATCTCATACATTGTCTTTGGCTATTACCTGGGACAGAAAAAAGCACCATCTCGTTCTCTTTTTTGTGTTCCACCAAGGAGCACAGTAATGAGGGTAATAACATCTGCAACACATGGACTCTTCAACGTTGTAATGGAGATTTGATTTACTTGTATCAGCCCTCTGGGTCTGAGTTGCCCGAGGCTACAAGCACACTCAAAGCTTTCATGCTTCAATCCAAATGGCTTCTCATATCTCTTCTTTTCTTTTCCTTTTTACTGTGTTTTTTGGTCCGCTGTATGCTAAACACACTAAATATAGCATGTATAGAATACATAAAATGAGGACAATTATTTCACATGGGGGGGCATTATTATTATATCTTTTCATGAGATATGTCATTAAGATTAAGGGAAAAGTCATTTTAAGATATCAGCCTGCCCAAGATCAGAATTAGATCCATCCCAACGGATCGTATCAATAGATTTCTGGTCAGGTGTCAGGACCAAAACCCAAGAAATCTCTTGGCTACAATGTGAACATAACTTCAAATAGCTCCACCTTAGAAAGGAACGCTAAAGTCGATGCTGCAAACAGAAAGTCACAGTGGGAGCTTTTATTAATTACCTTAAATTGCAACAATGATTTGATATGGAATGTCTTTGAGAGAGAGAGAGAGAGAGAGAGAGATGGGCCCATTGTTAGTCAATTATAGTTGATACAGATTTATAGCAACACCCATAGTATCACACCTGTTCCTGTAAGGATAAAGAACTATTACTACATCCCCATATGTCATACAGTTCAAATGGCCTATAACTGACTGCTGCATGGTGGTAGTATATATATCTATTTTTTAAATACCAATGTTTCCTTATGTGGACTGCAGTCTCTTACTTATTAGCTACTAAACTATACTACTACATATACTGTGTCTGTTTCATTAGGCTTCTGGCTGACTATATATAAAAATGGAACTGAAACTGAGTTGTGTCCTCTTCGGTTATTTTGAGGGGCATAACTAAGTGCTGTGAGTCCCCATAACCATTAACACGTTTAATAATGCAGCAGTTACAGAATATTTAATTGCCATTTTACAAATTTGTTTAGGCCAAGGGGGGGGGCATTTGATTGACATTTTTAGTTTCAACATTTTGTATGACATGACAGACATTTTTTCATTTTGTCAGTGGAAAAGAGTGCAGTCCAGGCTGCATTACCTTACCTTGAAGACCTATTTGCTTTTGAACATTGGTTGTGTAAATGGAGAGGGTTGAAGCAGCACCGTTGCGCCCTCTCATCACACATGCCTCACCTTAAACAGCTTTGACAGCTGTCTCTTTGGCTAGTCTGAAAAACACTGCCATTTCAGTTGGATTCAGTTACACAATTAGAGAAAAACAGAACTGAAAATAGCTGATAGTGACAATGACTCCACCCCATGATAGCATTGTGTCACAAAGCAACAAAAGACGGGCATTGAGACTGATTTTGACACATATTTAAGAGAAACCTGCTAGCTGAATATAGAGTTTTATGATCTTGTTTATCCAATATAGTGTCCTGCCTCTATCAAATCTCTTCAGTATTCTATTTTGCTGCTGCCACTGTGTTGTAACTCTTCATTCTTCAATGATTCATGAGAGGCCATTTCATCGCCTAGTGAAGCTATTAGGCTCTTGGCACCTGGTTGGGCCATCGACTCTAAAAACTGTGGATGGAGCTTCCAGGCCTAAAAAAAAATGTGAATTCATTGCGCAAGTGCCTTAAACCTGCATTCTATCTTATTTCAAGCAGGGGCGGCGTCACTGGTTGCAAAAAAAGAAATCAACTTGTATGGACGTCTATGGGAAAATTACCTATTTCTCACTTTATTAATGCACAAGTTGATGGTCTTAATCGCTCCAAGTCTTCTTCAATACAGCATGATGTTCATTTTGTAAATTACGGCCCCATATATTTTAATAGACAATAAAGCTGCTCACGGTTGCTTTAGGTCCAGGCTACATGCCGACCTGTGAATTAGGATAGAGGCTTAGCAATGCTAACCATGCCAATGCTAACCATGGTACTGTGCATGTCGTCCTAAACTTTGACCCTCTTAGCTGTGTGCATTCACTTCATTTCACTTTAAAGTTAATTGGAAGATTCTGGTTGCCTAAATGTCTTGTTCAGCATTTGGTGGGTTCATCCACCTTGCTAACCAAGCTAGCTCGCTAGCGCAAACGTAAGATGGTAACTTAGGAAAACATCTACTGATTTTCAACCAGATCTAAACTGCTGTATAAGTAGATTAATGGTGCAAAACTGCATCAGTTGACTCGCTTCAGGCAGTTGAAAATTGGCAACTTTCGGAATGTACTCTTTGGTTCCTGAAACTACCCGGGTCCCAGACAGCCTGGTGTTAGCAAATTATGCATTTACTCTAGTATTGTTAGGGGCCGCAAATGATGTCATGGCAGGTGTATTGCTAAGGACCCAAGGAAGTGCACTGTGAGTGTGAAGTTGTCTGGATGAGCGAGTCTCCAGAAAGCTGCAAGCACCAATACGGCCCGCTCTGAGCATCTTTTGAATGGGCACAGCACTAGTTTAAATAGTATCTCCAATCAAGAGCATTTACAATTCAGGGTGAGGCCTAACCTGCAGCCTACTCCAGACAACAAAGGTGTCTTTGGAAAACAGGAAGACGGCATAATGTAAATTCCAATCATGGAATATGTTTGGATTTAGTTACACATTTACCAATCATCATGATGTGACTATTTAGAGATGCAAGCCCTGAACAGAGCTCACTTCTATATCAATGTCAGATTTTGTGTCAGACTCACCCTTCTGTCTGGATCCTGAGCACCAAGTGGGGGAAATGAGGGGAATGAGTAATTGATGTGGGTAAGGCATAATAATACATGGTTTGGTTCCATTTTAGGCTAAAAATATCACTCAAAGAGGGTTAAAATGGGCAAAGCAAAGCTCCCTGATAGATGCTTTATGTGACATCATATCAGCAGACCCACTCTTATCTTCACATTAAGGTTGGATATGCAGGGTATAACGCTATACTTTTAAAACAACCCCTAGCTCACAATGCTGCTGCATGGTTTCAAATCCAATTATTGCAGCTGCAGATCCTGGACTGCTGAATTTGAAATAGCCTGTGCATAAAATGTAGACTTGACATGGACAGAACAAAAATATACAGCACAATGATTTTTTTAAACATATTTTAAAGAGTTAATCCACATTCCTATGTTGTGTGTGACTGCTTATATCTTATAACTTTGGAAAGCCATCCTTCCACTGTATTATATTTATCTATCTATAAATAACATTTGTCATGTTCTCTCTAGCACCAAACAATTTCACACGATAAGTAATAATAAATAACAAAAACTGTCCCAAGTTAGCTAATCTAAAAGGTAAAAACTTGGTGTTGTAAAAAAAAATCCAATCCAACCACACATACACAGGGTGCAAATATATATATATAAATATATATATATATATATATATATATATATATATATATATATATATATATATATATACATATATATATATATATATATATAAATATATTCCACTGTATTATATAAAAAAGTTTTTCGGGAAAAAACATATATAAAAGAAACAGAAATAGAACTTGCATACTGGATCAAATTAAAGCTGTAAAATTGGCAATGACGTTTCCGTAGCTGATACTGTGTAAATGTGAGACACGTTGGATATGTATATCTGTCTTTAGCTCTGCTTATTATGTGCAGCCTGATCTCCCCCAATATGAAAACGGATGGATTTATTGATGATGAGTATTTTCTAAGAAGAGACCCTTGTGAAATAGAAGTAGCTCACAACCAAAGCTGGTGCTGCATAAAGCAAGATCTTCAGTGCTCTCCTTCTCCTTCTATGAAAAGAATGAATCCGCAGGATGTGAATCTGTAATTTTTGCTGAAATAGCTGTGCTGTGCTGACAATACACTAAAACATATGACAACATTAAACAACTTTAATCAACTAGCAGGGTTCAGCATGCTTTTAGAATCAGCAGGCTTTGGTATTATTCAGACGAGACAGCATTTTAATGCATGGAGCCCTTTGAAAAGCATATTATTCTGTTGTGTGCAGTGTGAAACAGGGAAGCTAGCCTACAGTGCAGTAAAGAACAGTACACTGAGAGGAAGTGGATGAGCCTGTATTTTCTACATCAGTATATCTACAGTAATATATAGCAGGGCCACAAGTGCAACCAGCCTTATAAAATAATATATGAACTGGATTTTTAATTTATATTCCTAATACAGTATACCTTATTTGTCTGCCCCTGGGATTTGTTCTAAGGGCATCTCCTAATCACACGAAGACCACGGTAATAAAGAGCCTCTAATATGAAAAAAAGAAACAATGATCTTAGGTGCTTTGTGATACCCTCTAATCTTCAAAGGAAAACAAATCTGTATCTTCATCAAAGGCACTTAAAAAAAGACAAATCCAGCGCCAAAATGAACCTAGGGGTTGATAGTAGTCGGGCACGGGTAAGTAAAAAAGATTTCGCTATTTCTATACAACTATCGAGGCTCAAAATGGCACCATACTTCTATGATAGCGTAATGCGGGGCCCTACATGTAAACCAAAGCATTGCAAACTGTTTAAGTGTACAGACACTTTATTAAAATGATAGTTTAGAAAGACTATTCGCGTATACAGGCAGGCGGCATCATGACCAGTCAAACAACGAAAATGCTTGAGCAATGTTACTGGTTACTGGTTATAGTGTATATATACAGTGGGTACGGAAAGTATTCAGACCCCTTTAAATTTTTCACTCTTTGTTTCATTGCAGCCTTTTCCCAAAAATCAAAAAAGTTCATTTTATTTCTCAAATGTACACTCAGCAACCCATCTTGACAGAAAAAAAAAAAACTGAAATTTAGAAATTTTTATATTTATTAAAAAACAAAAACTGAAATATCACATGGTCATATGTATTCAGACCCTTGGTGACCCTCATATGTAACTCAGGTGCTGTCTATTTCTTCTGATCATCCTTGAGATGGTTCTACACCTTCATTGAGTCCAGCTGTGTTTGATTATACTGATTGGACTTGATTAGGAAAGCCACACACCTGTCTATATAAGACCTTACAGCTCACAGTGCATGTCAGAGCAAATGACAATCATGAGGTCAAAGGAACTGCCTGAAGAGCTCAGAGACAGAATTGTGGCAAGGCACAGATCTGGTCAAGGTTAAAAAAAATTCTGCTGCACTTAAGGTTCCCTACGTTTGGGGATCTGACCAGAACCCTTCCTAGAGCTGAAAACAGCTATCGGGGAGAAGAGCCTTGGTGAGAGGCAAAGAAGAACCCAATGGTCACTGTGGCTAAGCTCCAGAGATGCAGTCGGGAGATGGGAGAAAGTTGTGGTAAGTCAACCATCACTGCAGCAATCCACCAGTCGGGGGCTTTATGGCAGAGTGGCAAAGGAAGCCTCTCCTCAGTGCAAGACACATGAAAAAGCCTGCATGGAGTTTGCTAAAACACCTGAAGGACTCCAAGATGGTGATAAATAAAATCCTCTGGTCTGATGAGACCAAGATAGAACTTTTGGCCTTAATTCTAAGGCGGTATGTGTGTGGAGAAAACCAGGCACTATCCACCCTGTCCAATACAGTCTCAACAATATGAAGCATGGTGGTGGCAGCATCAGATGTTTTCAGCTGCAATACGACTGGTTGCAATCGAGAAAGATGAATGCGGCCAAGTACAGGGATATCCTGGGCACCTTTTCCAGAGTGCTCTGGACCTCAGACTGGGCCGAAGGTTTACGCTTCCAACAAGACAATGACCCCAAGCACACCGCTAAAATAATCGAAGGAGTGGCTCACAACAACTCTGTGGCTGTTCTTGAATGGCCCAGCCAGAGCCCTGACTTAAACCCAATTGAGCATCTCTGGAGAGACCTGGAAATGACTGTCCACAACGCACAGAACCCGACAGAACTGGAGGATCTGCAAAGGAATGGCAGAGATGCCCTAATCCAGATGTGAAAACTTGTTGCATTTTCCCAAAAACGACTCATGGCTGTATTAGATCAAAAGGGTGCTTCTACTAAATACTGAACAAAAGGGTCTGAATAATGACCATGTGATATTTCAGTTTTGTTTTTAATAAATATGCAAAAATTTCTAAATTTCTGTTTTTTTCTGTCAAGATGGGTTGCTGAGTGTACATTACTGAAAATAAAATGAACTTTTTGATTTTTTGCAATGAAACAAAAGAGTGAAAAAATTTAAAGGGGTCTGAATACTTTCACCCACTGTATATATATATACTAGATTTATATATATATATAGATATAGATAGATAGATAGATATAATAGATACTAGATAGATATTTATTGATCCCCAAATATTGGATATTATAGTGTTACAGCAGCAAAATCAGTCACACAGCACAGAATATAAATATAAATGAAATACTAGGATATACATACAATATATATGAAATAATAATAATAAGAATAAGAATAAGAATAAAAATCTAATTCAAGATTCAAATTTCTTTATTGTCATACCACAGTACACTGTAGTACGAAATCACGTGCAAAGTTCACAGCTTAAAAGAATACAGCACAGAAATATGAATATGAAATAATATGAAATAAAATAAATTAATCTTCTAAAAAAAGAAAAATTAAGATAAGTAAGTAAATAACAAGAATAAATATTTGAATATATACAGGATGGGAATACATATATTAATAATATATATAATATAGTCTCCTGCAAAGTACAATAATACTAATTTGCCAAACATCAAATGCATTCCAGGAAAAAGTAACGTCTTATCTTATCTATCGTTACATGACATAACATAAAGATGAAATGTATTCAGTAACATATCAGCCAAGTTACAACATGTTCTTGCTGAATGAATCACTGACAATGTATTTTGCTTTTAATTTTCTCTTTTTTTTTTGCAATGTCAGTCATATCTGCTCTTTTCACGTTCCTGTTCCTGTTTCACGTTCCTGTTCAGGAGCTCTAAACTCATGGTTATGCAGGTAAATATTATAAAAAAGACAGACAGTGATTTAAAGACATTGGCGGATTAACTTTGATAAGATTTGACCAAAACTAATTTTACCTAAACCTAATTTTGAAGGACAAAGCTGTACATTCTCTACATTCTTAATATTCTATTTTGCCATTGTCAAGTCAATGAAAAAGACAAGAACTTTAGGTTTGGGTTTAGGTTTTAGACTGCCCTGTTTCCCTGTTAAAGGCAACAAATGGCCCGGCACTTTTGGTTCCTACTGAAGATCTATAAGTATATTGTTTCTTTGTTAAATAAGCCCCTAGACTTTATTCAAACAGCTGGGCACTGCAATTTTTTAGCAAATGTTACCCCAAACAGGAATATTAAGTACATTTGTTGGGGACTACTTTCAGGCAGGGGATTAATACACATGTGTTGCTCTAATGGCATTCAACGCGCCTTGATATGTGGGATTAACTAACGACTACAGTGCCGGGCTCATGTTAATGAAGGGAACATGTCACCGAGTGCAACAGTGTGGCTGCTAATGTCTTTTTAATAGTTCTTGGACAAAAATGGATCTCAGAGGCCCAAAACAATATACGGACAATAGGCTTTCTCAATTGTTTCATTGGGTTTAATCTTATCATTGGAGAAGTTTGTTGTCTTTACCCAAGTTCACTGGGACATGTTAAATGTTACTGTAATCCAGGCAGCAATTCAGTTTCCCAGGAAAACATATTTGACTAAACAAATAGTACATAAATGCAATAGAGGACAATGCAGATGGACAAGGCTTATATATTTTACAGGTGAA
>JAEKDQ010000093.1:0-21000 GCA_026937815.1 Etheostoma perlongum | reverse complement strand
ATTATGTGCAAATAATAATAATAATCAAAAAGGTTTTAATGGTGTTAAACTAATGTAACTAATAGAGTCGGGCAACTCTATGGCCGATGTCTCTGACACTGGGCAACTCACACCAAAACAATCTAGATGGATACTATAAGGCAGAGACAGCGTGCATTTTTCTGGACGTTGTATACGTCATCCAAAAGATGTCCCAAAGGCAGCCAGAATGAAAGTTGTTCTGGACGTAGTATACATGTCAATGAAAGACGTGTCAAAGACGCACACTGACATTAAAATCCCAACTGTCATCATTTGCAAGATTTCATCTTTTAAAAAACCTTAACTTTAAAATAATGGCAGTGAGTTAAAAACACAAGATAAGCGCACTGAGAAAAAGCCAGTAATTCTAAATGAGGCCGGAGTCTCATGTCTTTACTTACTATTAGCTTCTAGACATTTAGATTATGGCCTGACTGGACATCATTTCTCAGGGTTATTAATCAACTAATTCTGTCTCAGCATAATTCTGGTTGTCAATGGACATCCAGATTAGCCAGCGTCAACCTCTATTTTCAACTAGTTCTGGCTGTTAGAGGACGTCTATATTTTGGCCTGACTGGACATCATTTTTCATTAGTCAACTCATTCTGGCTGTCAATGGACATTCAGATCAAGGCCTGGACATACAAATGGGATTTCAACCTGTTTTGTCCGTCCACAGACGTCGCTTGCTCAGTGGGTACTGGTTTCCTACGGATGCTTTTCTCACAGCGTACTGTATGTAGTAGGGGGTCCCTGCTCCGTCTTTCTTTTAGCTTAAAGGAGAATTCCGGTCAATTTCAACACGTAGCTCTGTTGTTTGGAAACGTTTCTGCTTTTCTGTCACATCTCCAGCATCAGATTCACTGTGTCCACTCTGAAGGAATCACTTCACGTGGGTATGCACTTGTAATGCCATTTTGAACATGTTTAGAGGCTAAAAACACATTTAAAACTTGCCCTGTTGAAGCCTGTTGGGTGCTAACTCTAGCAGGAGGATAACACGGTGTAGGTAGCACCGATTGGTTTCATTTTTCTCTCTACTGACAGCACTACACATTTAAAAACAACAGAGCTATGTCTTGAAATCGACCGGAATTCTCCTCTAAGGGGTCCTTGCTCTAAAATAGGCTGAAGACCCCTACTGAAAGGAATAATTGAACTTAAAACGTGTTTCTGTTATATTCCTGTCCAGGCCACATGAGACGGTGGTGCCTCTGGAAGACCCCATAGTTACCGAGGTGACGTCAACACTGCAGGAATGGGCTTTACTGTGGAAGCAGCTCTATGTGGTAAGAAAGAAGCACACAATATTTCTCTTCCAGTGTCTCTGCAGGTTGTTTTCCAGCGCTGCACTTTGCTGCATCGTGCTTTAAGGCGACGAGCCGAGTGCAGCAGAGGGAGTAAAGTAGAGGCACTCAAGTGGAATTATGTTATGAGATAATCTCAACCCGTCCTAATGCCAGACCCAGGTCATTAATTATGCTTATTAATGCTTTAGTTAGCATATCTGTCAGTGTACTTGGCTGCACAACTCTGGTGTTATTACAAACTTTATCATAAAGAATGGAGGTTCTACTAGAGCAAGGCAAACTTTATTATTTGTACATAATCTAATCAGCTCAAATGGGGATGTTGTTCAGTTGTGAAAGTACAAATAGAACTGCGCTCAGTGGAATTGATGGGGACGCTAATTAGAAAACAGAATTCCCATAGAGGCAGGCACCTTTATTAGGAACTTGGCGCTCTTATTCCTCACCTTACTTCCTGCCACGCTCCCATCATAACTACTACAGCCACTAAAGGGCGCCGCCATTAAAGTGCCCATATTCTGCTCATTTTCAGGTTCATAATTGTATTTTGAGTTTGTACAAGAATAGGTTTACATGGTTGTCATCTTCAAAAAACACCATATTTTTGTTGTACTGCACATTACTGCAGATCCTGTTTTCACCCTGTGTGTTTAGGTCTCTGTTTTAGTTCCAGAGTGAGACATCTCACTAGTTTTAGCTACAGAGTGAGACGTCTCACTTATATACAGTACTATCTTTGTTTGTTTGGGAGTCGCACATGTTCAGTAGCTCGGTAAGATCCCATCAGCTAGATACCTCTTTCTCCAGCTTTGGTCAGTCCAAGGCAGGATCAGCTGGGAGACTTCTTCTAGACGAGGGTCACTTGTGGAATACCTGCAAAACAGGGACAGGAAGTAGAATAGGGACAGGAAGTAGTTCTTTTGGAGATTATGGTGAACTAGTGGGTGTTGTAGCAGTGTTTGCCATTGAGAACGAGCTAGAATGCTAGAGCTAGCATGGGCCACGGTTAGCCACCTCGTCTCGGCTAGTGACGTAGAAAGCCGTGCAGATGTTGAACAGCTCACCTGGAGACTGAAGGCAGAGGACATTCAGAAACCGGATCTCACTCAAAACAGCATGGATGGGTTTTTTTTTTTCAAGTGTGTATGCGTGTACCAGAGACACAAAATAACAGCCCAAATCCAAGAAAAAATTGTCATTTTTTTAATAATTTGGGCACTTTAAAAACGTGAAGATGAGTGGTGATTGCTGCTTGAACAAATGACTTGTGGAAGCATTTTTGCGGGCGAGGACAGTCTGAGTTAAAATCTGTCAGCCGGCTCTGGGTTTTGAATTCTGAGTGAACAGACTTTTGAGACAAAGAGATGAAACAACAACTGTCTCTGTGAGCTCATGCATGACAGATTTTCCATTTCCATTCTGACAGGCTTCACATTAGTGGCGTTTTATTACTGTTACCTCTTATTACTATAAAGTACCAACATTCTTATCTTGTGTGGATTGGATGAAGAGATAAATGGGTAGATATACACATACATGTAAATGGACTGTTCTTATTTAGCGCTTAACAATTACTCAAAGTGCTTTTACATAGTACACCTGCTCATTAGATCACACACATTACACCATCTTGCCCAAGGACGCTCTAACATCGGACTGCAGGTCCAGGGATCGAGCCACCAACCTTCTGTTTGCCAGGCGACTGCTCTACCACTGACAGCCACCCATACAAGGAGCATAATGAATGAACACATTAGGGTATGCACGATATAAGGAAAATATCGAATTGCATTTTGACTGATATTGCGATATGATTCACAATATTGGAGGAGAATATTCATTAATATTGGATTGTTTGTTTTTGTATCATTATTCTCATTTTCATTTAAAATCATTAACATTGAAAGAAATTACAATGATTATAGTGTGACTTTTGCGAGGATCTGTACCAAACAAAGATTTGTTTCTTTAGTCTGTAGGAAACGAGTTGTAGGCCGGGACGTCTCTGCAGCGCCACAATGCTTCACTTAGAATGGTTCAACACATATTTTGCCTTTAACAAATATTGCGCCCCTCTGCGACACATATCGCGATTTTGATACAATTGTGGTTAAATGTTCAGTCCTAGTACACATATAGATTGATAAGAAATAACAGCACAATAAACAATAAACTGACAATGGTGAGGTGAAGCAATAGAGCGCTGATGAAAGATGCCGACATAATCGAGTGAAAAACAAATGTAATGCAACCCCCTCCAAGTGATCTCCTGGTTTGTTAGATGGGACAACGGAAGTTAAACATAGAAAGGTTTACACACATAAGCAACCCATGCTTAAAAGTAGAGCTGCTCCATTATGGGACAAAATCATAATCACAATTATTTTGGACAGAATTAGAGTTTTTAGCATGATTACTCATTCACTTTTGGAAATATGTCACATTATCCACAGCAAAAGCACCAAACTGTGAAATTTCCCTTCATACTTTTTAATTTAAAACACATGACAACATAAGAGTTTCCTTTCAAAACATGCAAATACAAATCATAATCAATATTAAAATTTGATTGTGTCATGGGCGTCACTTTGGTTTGAAATGTTCTGGGGACAGAGACGCATTCAGAAGTGCATTTCCAGAAGTGCTGGGTGCAATGACGCATTCATTTTTTTTCTCTTTTGCGGAGGTCATGTTTTGAAAGACGCTGTCCTGTAGCTTCCTAATGTAAATTAATAAAAACAATGATCAATGATTACCTGATTTCTCTCTCATATTGATCCTCATATCCACTGAAAATGTCAACAAATCAAACCAAAAGTCCAATTATTTTGGATGTTATTTGACATTAGAGGTCCCATGGCATAGAAATTTCACTTAATGAGGTTTTTAAACATTACTCTGCATTCCCCCAGACTGCCTATGGTCCTCCTGTGGCTAGAAATGATGATACGTGTAAACCAAGCCCTGGGTAGCCTGCTCTGCCTTTGAGAAAATAAAGGCTCAGATGGGCCAATTTGGAATCTTGCTCCTTATGAGGTCATACGGAGGAAGGTAACATCCCCTTTCACATTTCAGCAACAGGCCAATTCAAAGTGCTTTGCACAAAATCAGTTAAAAAATAAAAACCGATAAAACACAAGTAGACGGTCCTGCCGATTTTGACTAGCTCACCCGAAGACTGACGGCAGGATACATTCAGAATGTTTTTTTTTTTTTTTTAAGTTTGTATACGTGTGGAAGTGTGCACCAGAGACAGAAAAAGTGATTTTTTTCATAATATGGACACTTTAACAACTGCAAAAGCCAGAGAATAGGACTTGAAGCAGAGAGAGACGTCTTATCATCTATGCAGCCTAAATAAACAGGCAGAGACTGGAATTTCAAAACAAGGCAGGTTGATTGTAGCACATTTTACACAGGCCCCCCGGTGTACAGACACAGTGTTAGGCTGAACTCTCAGTACATTTTTCGATTTTTGGCTGCACTGAAGCCTACAGAGGTGGCACATAATCATGCTGCGGAGCAGAAAGATATAGAGAAGGACACACACACACTGAACATGTGTTCTTTCAGCATTTTTGTGGTGACATTTTCAGCATTGTGTCCTTTTGCACCTCTCTCAATTCAAAAAATTTAGCATGAATTTCAGGAAAACAATATTGCCAGAGCCTCAAGGATAATACAATTCAATATTAAGATGAGAAAAAAATACATATATACGATTCATTGAGTTAACTTGAGTGTGTGTTTGTGTGTGTGCATGCGTGTGTGTGTAGGCGGGATAGATGTGTGAACACTAAGGAGGGTGGATGAGGGAGTGGTGACAACTGAACAATGATGGGGGGATGGGAAAGACAAGCTAAGACATTTCTTTGAGATGTGCAGACAAGTTTATGTGAATCTATGTACTGTGTGTTTGTGTGTGTGTCTGTGTGTGTGTGTGTGTGTGTGTGTGTGTGTGTGTGTGTGTGTGTCTGGACAATAAAAAGAAAAAAATGAGGGTGAATGACAGGAAAGACATCCAGTAGGAGGAGGCAGCTCCTTTAGCTCTACAATGCAGTGACATTTCCTACAGCTGCACAGAAGAAGTGCCTGAACACAAACAAAGAAACCACACACACACAGACACACACACTATAGAGTTCAGAGCTGATATGCACAGCATGTACTCATTATGGTGAGATGAAAAAGCTTGAGCTAAAGTTCATCATTCAGTTTGTTAAGTTTCAACAACCTGGAGTGTCTTCATACAAAATAAAATGTGCGTTTCTTTTTCCTTTGTCGTGATAGATGGTAGAATGCAGCAGTGCGTCCTAAAATTCACTTCACTGTATCTTAACTTTACGTGTTGTAGATTCCGTAGATGCCTCAGGCGCCCATCAGGGTTGTATTTTATGTTTCTGACAAGAGGAAGCAGTGTTTTCTTTTTGTATGCACATAAAAGGAAGTAATGAGTGGCGACGGCTACCGGGACCGTACACACACAAAAAAACCGTCATCAACGAAAATCCAAAGAATAAAATGTCACTGTTCCACCCACACAGCAAGAACAATAAAAAAACACTTTCAAACATAACCTGCCAGTTATTAAACCAGCAGCACAGATTCAGTCCGTCCCCCGTCCCCCACACACATACATACACACACACACACAAACACACACACACACACACACACAAACACAGGCAAATTTGAAGAACTTCAGCAGGTCATGATCATGATCTTTGTTAAATTGTCCTCTACATAGGCTTACATATACTAGAGCTGCAAAGATTAATAGATTAATCTTGTTGTCAACTATTTTTGTATTTTTTGGGGTGTGGGGCATTTTCAGCCTTTGTTTTGATAGGAAAGCTGAAGACATGAAAGGGGAGAGAGGGGGGAATGACAAGCAACAAAGGGCTGCAGGTCGGAGTCGAACCTTGGCCCGCTGCGTCAAGGACTACACCTCTGTATACAAGCACCCACTGTACCAAGTGAGCTATTCGGGCGCCCAGTTGTCAACCCTTTAATTGATCGCTAACTATTTTGATAAGCGATTAAGTACATTTTTCAGGAAAAAAAAAACTTCTCCGATTATAGCTTCTTAAATGTGAATATGTTCTAGTTTCTTCTCTCCTCTGTGACAGTAAACTGAATATCTTTGAGTTGTGGACAAAACGAGACATTTGAGGACGTGACCTTAAGAAAAAAATCCCCAATAATAATCTATAAAAAACTACAATTGTTAGTTGCAGCCCAAACATACATATTTTTTTCAGTAACGAGTAATCTAATTGATTACTCTTCCCATCTTAATAACACTGTTACCGTTACTGCTGAAAAAGGCGGCGCGTTATTATAATTGAAACTGTTTTTCTCATCAGACCAACTAGATCTCTGAGCTGGGAGGCAAAGACTTTTTGTCTTCCTCGGTTAGTGGGCCGTGCACGAGACAAGTGCATGAATGCTGATGATTGGCTGAGGTAGAGTAAAATATCATGGTAAGCCAATCAGAGTTAGAGTTGGGCGGGTGTTCAAAAGTGCACATAGACTTGGTCTTATGACATCACACCATACCTGTCCATGATCAGAAAACACGGGCACTATGACTCTAGAGCGGCTACTTGCTCCGAAGCTAATCGCTGTCACTTTCTCACTTCTCCCTCGCTCTCTTTCACACACACACACACACACACACACACACACACACACGGCTCGACGTAGACACCAGCGCAAAAGTAAAACATCAGGCCACTATACGTTATTTGCACTACATACAGTGTATATATTTGTTATTTATTTTTGCTATAGTGCTTAACAAACATTATTTAATTTTGCCCAGTTGTGGCCTGGTGAGGTGCTCTCCTGGTCAGGGAGAGCACTCCACAGTCTGTGGTGTCCTCAGGTGGTCAGGGAGAGCACTCCGCAGTCTGTGGTGTCCTCAGGTGGTCAGGGAGAGCACTCCGCAGTCTGTGGTGTCCTCAGGTGGTCAGGGAGAGCACTCCGCAGTCTGAAGTAGTGAAGTCACTACAAAGGATAGATAGATAGACAGACGAGTACAGAGAAACCGAAGGAAGGATGGAAGACAAGGCCGCAAAAAGACTTATGTTCATTGTTATTTTAACTAGGCTAGGCTTATGCACAGCACGCACACACTATCCTTGTTACACACACACAGGGACGCACAGCAGCACACACGCATGCAGAAGATTACAAATAAAAATATTACCATGCAAATGCTCCATCATAAGAGCAATGCTCCGAGGTCCAAACGCACCTGGCTGTTAAAGGGAACGGGAGAGGACCTCTGATTGGTTGATTGCATGTTACGCCCATCCATTCTAACCGATGGCCCATGATGATAGCTCTCAAACTCAGAAATTGAACCACTCCTAACTCTAACCAAATGTCTGGAGAATCTTTTAACAATATAGAAATAAATGTGGAGACAGGGAGACAGAAAGACCAATGTTCATGGCTGTAAGAATCAAGAGGAGTAAGTGGCTGAAACAAAATAAGATACTGAATCTGTGGGCGCGTTAAAGTCTGAGTGAAAGTTAAAATAGCTGCATATCTATATATGCTATATGCTCTCTGCAATGTGGCATACAAAAACAAACACCTCTTCTTAAACCCACACTTAAATACTTATCCCCCTTATGGGCTGTGCGCTTTAATCACTGCAGCTAGTGGGACATTAGTTGAAGCGTTGTAATGAGCTAGCGGGCTATCGGCTGCTCTAATTTACATTTTTGACAGTGAAGTAAGACAAGGTAAATGGGACGTTTTCCTAAACCCAACTGTCCCGTTCTTCTTTTCCTAAACCTAACTGTCCCATTCTAGTCTCGCGTTTCACGTAAACGTACCTTTTATAAGCCCACCCACCATCTTTTCCTAAACCTAACAGCGCCAAAAGTGACGCCAATAGTCCCGACCCAGCGCCTTTGGATAAAGCGTGTTTAGAAAAAACAGCTAAAGGGGACTTTTAGCATCAATAACAATGCCAAAGGATCCTGACCTAGCGTCTGTATTTTATACAATGGGAGTGAGAATGTGTTATAAAATCAGATGTTACTTGACTTCCCAAAGGTTACGCACATGGCGCTGAACGTGAGGTTCGTAAAGCCTAATAAAGCTCTGAAACTATTGCTCTCGACAGCGATGTAAATCGGATATCTCTAGTCTTGCCCACTAACTATTTAATTTCTCTAATCAGGTTTCAGATATGGGACGTTTTTAGCATTACACCATTCTGTCAACCTCTGACTGGTCGGCCCGACTGGTGGGTGTTTCTAAAATTAACAAGTTAAAACCAGGTTATTTACCAGGCGGCATGCAGGTGGTGACTTAGCGTTACTTCTCTCTCCATCAAACACTCCATCTCTTTCTTTTCATGTGTCTGCTGTCTCTCTCTTTCTACCTTTTATACACACCAACACCACACATTTGATTTAAAGGCTCTTTGTGGGTAGCAGCCTTGGGATCACCTCAGCTGTCCGATGTCTTTAACATCAAGTGAGCCGTATAGTATATATCTCCTTAGAGCACACACACCTCGCTGGATCTGTTCTCAGCTTTTGGCACCCTCTCCAACATCGCAAAAGTGGAGAGGAGCTTCCTGCTGAAGGCTGGCCCGTGGGTGGGTGGATAGTTGAGAGAGAGAGAGAGAGAGAAGGAAGCATGATAAAGAGGTAAAGATATGGAGACTTGGAGCAGGTCATAGGATGGGAGAGAAGCAGAAAAAGGTTTAGGTACACACACATAAGACATAAGCAGAGAGAGAGAGAGAGAGAGAGAAAGAGGTAGGGTTACATTGTGTGTGGCTCTCAAGTCGTTTGACAGGCTATGATTTTCTTCTCATCAGCCGAGTTGGATTGCTGTTTAGCGGCTTGCCCGTGTTAGATACATAGAAAGAGAAAGGAGAAAGACGAGGGGAGAAAGGAGTGGATTCATCATCCCTACATACCTGTAAGTTGCCGTAATTATCTCCTACATTTCTGTTTTCCACACGGAGTGAAAGTGTGTTTTATTTCCATACTTGTGGATTTGGGCTGTATGTAAACTTGTACGTCTGTGTCCGTCCTGGGTCTTTAGGCTTCAATTAGTGCAGTGTCATATATTCTCATGGTGACTCACACACGGTTGCCACGACGACGGGGCCATTGTTGGCATACAGCTGCTGTTTCTTTATTGCATCAGTGGAAAGCTATATATACACAGATGTTTGTTTTATTATGGCTCAAGTATTTGATTTGTAATCTAAGTTACAATATAAAGTCTTTGCTTTTATATTACATAATATCCTTAAATATCCAAAATCATATTAAGGAAGCTGTCTTTATGAGTGATGGCAGTTTTGTTGTTATATTGAGGGATAATTATGATTTTCCTCGATGTGTAAACTATTTTCTCTGAGTATCCCTTGCGGAGGCTTTTGAACAGTTCTCACGTGTTTTGTAGTGTTTGAATTAAATGATGGTTACGTGGGATTTAATGTTACCCCAATCACATCACTCAGAGGAGAGTTCTACATTTACATGTAACAAAAAAAGTCTCCTTTGTGAGTTTAATCCAATTTTCAAACTGAATTTCCTAAATAGCGTATGTCGTGCTGTCATCCTTTACTCTTGTTGTGAAGTAGTGTGTGTTTCATCATTTTTAGAAACTGTCAAACTTATTGAAGCTCTATAAGTCGTCTTTGCAAGCAGCTTTTTACGGGTTAGGGTGATGCACGGTCACTTAAGGCTTTCATTATGTGGATGCGCTGACAATTTAGTTGTTATTACTTAAAATTCCTCATGCTACACACTATGGGCCATATTGTAACGATCTAAGCGCACGGCGTGAAGCGCATGGCGCAGGTGCATTTAGGCCGTTCCCAAATCCACTTTTGTTAGTTTGACTGCAGAAAAAAGGGTCCGTGCGCCGGGCGGATGGTTCAAAGGGTTGTACTTAACAATGAAATGCTGCGTTACTGACTTTAGACCAGGTTTTGGTTGGTCAATAATCACAAAATGTCACTTCCCGCTGCCTCAAGATAGTGATACGCCGTGAATGCACCTGAACACACCTCTCTGTAAGACCACCACGCCCATGCACGCGCAGATGGATGCATGCATTTGCTATATAAACGATGTGGTTGCTGGACATGCAACTGACAACTGCATCGGTCTTAAACTAGCAAAGACACTTGTATCAGGCTTTGTGCTTCGCCAGGTGTAGGATGGGGCCCTATAGCTTTAGTATTAAGTATTTTATGTGCCTAAACCCAACCAAAGCTTAGCTGTAGCTGCACCAGATCAGAAAACACTTTTGTTTTTGCGGCAGTGATTTGTAACAATTAATGAAGGCACAGTTAAATGATGTTTTCCTGCAGATAAGGGTGTATCGGGTGTCATGGTCTGTTCCATTGACCTCTGAACTTGGAAGCCGGAGCTGGGTATGATGTCGGAATGCTATTGTTTTCATTAGCTATAGTGGGTTAGCCACTGTTAGCAATACCAGTTAATAACAACCCATTACTCATGTCTACAAATAGAAGTTGGACAGGACTGTGATTTAGTTAGACACCAATGAGACAGAATTGCTAATTGCAGAATTGCTAGAATTGCTAACCATATGTTACTACAGCCATGTTGGATTTTTGGCTTGGGGTACTCGGTGGTTGTCCGAGTTCCCAGCTCGGAAATCCGAGGTCAGGTGGTGTGTTTCCGACTTTGATTTCGGAAAATCTGATAACAAAAATGTTTAAGTAGGTGACTTTCTGGGTGCATGAACAAATCATGCATTTTGTTGTTTAATTTGTAGTTTTGGTAAAATTGTTAAAATATTTCACTAGTATTTTTTATACTACAATTTCTGACTATGGACCAATCTACTGACTTCAAGTTAGGGAGTATAGTTCTTTTTCCGACATTATTGTCCTTTTGTGTCATGTACAGCTAAATAAGAAACCTGGCAATCCATGTTTTTAGTTGTTGAGCACTCCAATATCAGGACATATAATTAGCCTCCTCCTCCTCACCTTTGACCTTTCTGAAAGAAGAGTGATCTCCTTCCAAAATGTCCCTTTGAGCGCTGCAAAGGAAGCTTGTCCTTCCAAAGTGTCTGTTTCTGCACCGCTGTACACCGAGGTTGTCCTTCCAGAATGTGTGCTCATGCATTATATTGTCATTCAGTACCATGTGTTATTCCACCCATTATTAATATGAAAGAAATTGTCCTTCCAGAATCTGAGTTTCCCTCAGTTTTCGCTGAAATATCCACGTCAGTCTATATTTAAATTATTAATTATTATTATTTAAAGCTAAATTGTATCACATCTATACTCAAAACCTGAATAAACTGTGTTGCCAAATCGCCAACGAATCGCACTTCAGCGAAAAAGAGAGAAATAATATTTGTAGTTGGAAGGTGAGGCGGGGTTAGTGTGTGGAAGTGGAGCAGGGGTCGGGGCGGGGGGGGGCTCTCTGTGAGGTCTAGGATTGGTTAGGAGCCACAAGGAAGTTGAAAAAGTGAGGTTCTCTCGACTCTTCAGCGCTATATTGACATCTTACAGTTAATGATGGCTACCACAGAGACTATAGGGCTTGTTTATATATTGTTTATTGCCTATATTGCTCGTAGTAATTGCAACCAGTCCCCATACCTTTTTAATGTTTCCTCTGACATCTTTAAGTGTAAACTGACTGTATGAACTGGGAAGCAACAAATTAATTTAGGATTAATAAAGTTTCTGAACTAAAAACTCAGACACAAGGCAGGTCCAACGATTGGACCCGATGTGGACATTAGACTTCCGTCAGTATATGGTGCCTTGAGGAGGTTATCCGGAGGTAAAACAGCATAAAAACATACTGTAAGGTAGAATCCATTTGGATCAGTATCCACGGCCTAAAAACTAGATTAAAAATTTCAAATTGTTACAGAGCCACTGACAGGTAGACACAGACACCCACACCAATAGGTATGATTCCTATTTTATTTATTTCTGAATAGATGAGATGGTATGATTCGATTCCTGTCTCATTTATTTCCACGTTCTCAAATCAGGTCGGAAAATACCTTGTTTCCATGTAGTTTTTACTTGTTTTGCTTTCATAACAAATGTGTCATCTGTACCTCTTCTGGGTCATTTGTACCAGATGGTGTGAATGTATCGTTCTATCGCACAGTCGAGAAGAAACTACACACAGCGTGGGACACGACAGGCTGGCATCCCTGCTAGCACACCCTGCTTGGTGTGTTTGTGTTTGTGTTTGTGTGTGTGTGTGTGTGTGTGTGTGTGTGTGTGTGTGTGTGTGTGTGTGTGTGTGTGTGTGTGTCTGTCACCGGGCAGGGTTCACACAAGGTCAGGGGAGGATTTGGGATGGAGTTTGCACCAGACAAACAAGCACAGGGTTCCTGCGTGATGCCAAACTCCTGCTAAGGGAGAGTTGCCTTTTCCAAGCTCTGCGACAGCGTGGAGTCGCCTGTGGCTCAGACGAGAAGCAGATATTCACCTCCGACTCAGTGTCTAGACTTGTTTCAATGTGAGATCCCAGAAACAAAGGCGTTGATCTTAGGAAAAGTGCAATACAATAACCAACAATACTTAAAATACACTTATAGGCTATAGTAATTTAGCTATGTGTAAGAAGTTAAATGTGTATAGGTGGACCCACAGGTTAATACTATCAAAATAGTTATAAGTTAATAGTTAAAAGGCTGATTCATAGTATGTAGGCTCAACGCCGGTGTGAGGATTTAAACTTGTGTGCATTGTGTCTGAGTCAATCTAGCTATCTCTTACAGAATAACAGAGCCACTGTGTGTGTGTGTGTGTGTGTGTGTGTGTGTGTGTGTGTGTGTGTGTGTGTGTGGTAGAGCAAGTGAGAGAGTGATGAGGATTAGCTTTGGAGCGAGTTCCGATTCTGGGGGTGGAGACGGAGAAACAAAGTGTCTCCCCCGTTTTCTGACCATGGTGGGAAACCTGTAGCAGGCTGAAGTTAACCCTCTTCTTGATTCCATGTTGTTTACGGAGAAGGAGAACCGGGAAAAGAGTCGGGGGGGAAATGCAACGCTACCAAGCTACGGCCAATCGGACCAATCACAGTCTGTGTCCCGCGACATGTAGTTACATTTCTGGGAAGGTGCACGTCAGACAGAACCCAGCATAGGATCTGTGTGTTACCTTGTTGTCAGTTTTATTAATTTTTATTAGTTATTACTATTTAGTGAGGTGACTTGTTAAAAATAGACACTTAGTAACTCGACTTCCAAAATAGACCCGCACGAGGGAGAATAAGTGTGTGTGCCTGAGCACTGATGGACACACAGTTTGGATCCCCCATTCCCCCTCCCACACACACACACACACGTAGGTGGTGCCACAGGAGCTGGATTCTTTTTTTAAATCACGTGCTTCATGTAGTATTTCTCGAATATGGGGTCATACAAGTGAGGAAAATAAGTATTTGAACACCCTGCTATTTTGCTAGTTCTTCCACTTAGAAATCATGGAGGGGTCTGAAATTGTCATCGTAGGTACATGTCTACTGTGAGAGACATAATCTAAAAAAAATAAATCCAGAAATCACAATGTATGATTTTTTTTACTATTTATTTGTATGATACAGCTGCAAATAAGTATTTGAACACCTGAGAAAATCAATGTTAATATTTGGTACAGTAGCCTTTGTTTGCTATTACAGAGGTCAAACGTTTCCTGTAGTTTTTCACCAGGTTTGCACTCACTGCAGAAGGGATTTTGGCCCACTCCTCCACACAGATCTTCTCTAGATCAGTCAGGTTTCTGGGCTGTCGCTGAGAAACGGAGTTTGAGCTCCCTCCAAAGATTCTCTATTGGGTTTAGGTCTGGAGACTGGCTAGGCCACGCCAGAACCTTGATATGCTTCTTACAGAGCCACTCCTTGGTTCTCCTGGCTGTGTGCTTCGGGTCATTGTCATGTTGGAAGACCCGGCCTTCGACCCATCTTCAATGCTCTAACTGAGGGAAGGAGGTTGTTCCCCAAAATCTCGTAATACATCGCCCCGGTCATCCTCTCCTTAATACAGTGCAGTCGCCCTGTCCCATGTGCAGAAAAAATCCCCCAAAGCATGATGCTACCCCCCCATGCTTCACAGTAAGGATGGTGTTCTTGGGATGGTACTCATCATTCTTCTTCCTCCAAACATGGTTAGTGGAATTATGACCAAAAAGTTCTATTTTGGTCTCATCTGACCACATGACTTTCTCCCATGACTCCCCTGGATCATCCAAATGGTCATTGGCAAACTTAAGACGGGCCTTGACATGTGCTGGTTTAAGCAGGGGAACCTTCCGTGCCATGCATGATTTTAAACCATGACGTCTTAGTGTATTACCAACAGTAACCTTGGAAACGGTGATCCCAGCTCTTTTCAGGTCATTGACCAGCTCCTCCGTGTAGTTCTGGGCTGATTTCTCACCTTTCTTAGGATCATTGAGACCCCACGAGGTGAGATTTTGCATGGAGCCCCAGTCAGTCATGTTTAGCTTCTTCCATTTTCTAATGATTGCTCCAACAGTGGACCTGTTTTCACCAAGCTGCTTGGCAATGTCCCCGTAGCCCTTTCCAGCCTTGTGGAGGTGTACAATTTTGTCTCTAGTGTCTTTGGACAGCTCTTTTGTCTTGGCCATGTTAGTTGTTGGATTCTTACTGATTGTATGGGGTGGTCAGGTGTCTTTATGCAGCTAACGACCTCAAACAGGTGCATCTAATTTAGGATAATAAATGGAGTGGAGGTGGACATTTTGAAGGCAGACTAACAGGTCTTTGAGGGTCAGAATTCTAGCTGATTAACAGGTGTTCAAATACTTATTTGCAGCCGTATCATACAAATAAATAGTTAAAAAATCATACATTGTGATTTCTGGATTTTTTTTTTTAGATTATGTCTCTCACAGTGGACATGCACCTACGATGACAATTTCAGACACCTCCATGATTTCTAAGTGGGAGAACTAGCAAAATAGCGGGGTGTTCAAATACTTATTTTCCTCACTGTATATGGGTGGCAGTGAGTTGGGTTGTGAACCGGAGGGTCGCTGGTTCAAGTCCCCGTAAGGACCAAAGTACGGTGGATGGATTGGTAGCTGGAGAGATGCCACCTCCTGGGCACTGCAAGATGCTCAGGCCCCCCCCCGAGTTGTGTATCCGAGTGCTGAGGGTGCTGGTCCAGCACTGGCAGCTCACTCACTTTGACATCTCTGTTAGTGCGTGAACAGGTCCTGAGCATGTGTGTATTTCAGGCATGTGTGTAGTGATTCTAATAAAAGTAGAATGTAAAGTGTAGTTTCCCTAATGGGGATCAATAAACAGTATAAATTATTATTATTGTTATTATTTTTATTATTTCCACAAATATGACGGTGAGTTAGTCTTACCTACTGCATCTTTAAAGCCTGTGAGTCTTTAATGTCACTTATTTGCGTGCTTAGATCTTGCTTAGAACTAGTTGTACACATCCACAATCAAAACCCTCATCTTCACACTTATTAAAATCTGATTAGTAAAAGAATAAGAGGAAAAAATGTGTGACGTTCCTGTCTCAGCAAGCAAAAGTTCAAGATTTCGACTGAAATATATAAAAATCCTACGTTGTTCAGAAGTATCCTAAGAAAGCAGTTGCAGCTTTACAAGAGCAGTTAAGAAGGGGAGACTGAAAAGGATTTCAGAGGCTCTTTGTGGGTGCTCCCCAGTGATCTGCCTCAGGTCTTTTGTTTCCAGTAACACAGCAGCCAAGTTGACAGCTGTGAAAATGAAGCGCAACGTTTTGCTAATGAATCTGAGGTGTTGTGAGTGTCCCCTCTGATTTGGGAGATGCCAGACTTGCTCACTTCCTATTAGAGGGCGTAAAACCTGCGACTTCCTGAAAGTAATCAGTTGCACATTACAGATCATCTCATTATATTTGCAGTCAAACTTGTCAGTGTGAGTTATGACAAAGTAGTTTTGCATAGCCCGACCTGTCTCCACAGAGCTGCCGAGTAAGGTCTGTCTACACCACAGATACATTTTAGGAAAAGAGATGAAAAAACAAAACACTCTGCCTTGTTTGGAGTTCTTTACACCAATCACAATCGTCTTGGACGGCGTTAAGCTGCGGACACAGCGGTGGTGACGCTGCTAAATACTTTCGGGAGAGAACTTGTTTTGGACCCACAAAAGAAAACTCCACATACTGTACAGTCACGTCAGATAAATATATTATTTATATATTAGCTTTTACCAGTGTATCTCCGTGCAACCCAGTCTCACGGCAGTTTGTGAAATGGTCATGTTATTTAATCTATTGATTCGTGGTGGTGTGCACAAATTTTAAACTAATGTATTTCAATGGGAAGCACGACTACAGTAACAACCAGTATGAAAAGCCAAAAATCTGCGCAGAGGTTGGTTGGGGTGAGGGATGGGTCACACAACACAGGACTGTCACCCCGGAGACCGGGGATCGTGTCCCACGTGTGACGATTAATTTTGCCGTTGCAGTGTCCCCCAGAGACCGCGGATCGTGTCCCGTTGTGTGACGTGTCCTTTCCCCGTTCTTCTTTTCCTAAACCCAACTGTCCCGCGTTGAGATCAGAAAATGATGATGGAGACTTCAAAGATGACAAGGGGACCACTAGCTGCTAACTTGGCACGCCCTCATACTCTGCTTCTGACTGGCTAGTAGTCCTTACCTAGCTACTGTCAGGGCCCTCATACTCTGCTTCTGACTGGCTAGTAGTCCTTACCTAGCTACTGTCAGGGCCCTCATACTCTGCTTCTGACTGGCTAGTAGTCCTTACCTAGCTACTGTCAGGGCCCTCATACTCTGCTTCTGACTGGCTAGTAGTCCTTACCTAGCTACTGTCAGGGCCCTCATACTCTGCTTCTGACTGGCTAGTAGTCCTTACCTAAAAAACCTGAAAATGAAACCATGTACATTTATTCTGGTACAAACTCTAAATACAATTATGAACCTGACAATAAGCATAACATGAGTTTACTTTAAATATATTTACTTTACTTTGCTTTAAATATATTTTCAGGAGCATGTTGTAATTTTCATCAAAGTGAAACTGTAACATTTTGAAAGATTTATTGAGTTTAATAATCCAACATTTTAATCTCATCAGTTAATAACCAAGCACGTCCAAATGAAACTTCAAAATTTCAAGCTTTTTCTCATTTGTCCGGTGTTCTAAATGGAGCAGGATGTCCCTAATGGAAAAGAGGTCTTGCAAATGTCCCATTAGATATCCGAGCTGTCAGGCTGAATAAAATCCTATTACATATTAATACCAAGCTTTGACAACCTTTGAAAATCCACCGGCGTAGTTTAATGCTGTGGTAGGATACGCAGGGCAGTTTGTTGATGCAAGGGGAGACGTCATGGTGCACATTTCTAGTTTGTGGGCTGTCAGAGTGATTAAGATGTTGATATTATGTCCCTCTAGCTCTGAGAAAGTGAAAGGCCAGTGCAGCAATAAAGAGCATAGCACATGTTTGATTTAGTCAAGCGCTGCAGCTCTGCCGGAAGCTGTCTTGTAAAAATGAACATGAGTAGTTGTTTCCTTTCTGTTGTTGCTCAGTTTTCCACTTTGCTGTGCTGTGCAACACATAGCTAACGCTGACACTTTATGTACCTTCCACTGTGTTTTCTTTAGAGCTCATATCGAGGCGCTCTGAACATGAGCTCCAATGAAACACAACAGCTTCTACAAAACAGCATCATTATCTGCGATTTGCTCGGCCGCTTTTTATAGCGCTGAAGTGGTAAAGATGTGTTAAACGGTGTTGGTGCGCGTGTGTTTGTGTGTGTATGTGTGTGTGTGTGTGTGTGTGTGTGTGTTTATGTGTTTATGTGTTTGTGTATTCTTTCCCCCAGGATATGAAGGTGTGATTACTCACTCCAGCTGGGGAAAGAAGAGAGAGGAGGCAGTTTGGGAGGGAGAGAGGTGGTGAGGGAGAATAAATCCACAAATAGTCGACACAAAAGAGATTTCAACTCTGCAAAACAAACCTAAGTGCTCCGTTGTACCTCTGAGATTGTATATTTTCTCTCAAAGATAGACACATTGGGGCGTCTCATTTCAAAGCACTATATATCTCCATCCGTGGTGTCGTGCCTTATTTTGAGTGCCAGCTTAAGGTGGAGAGGAGACTCTGTTCCCTCCTGTTGTGTCAGCTGGTTCACCTCTGCTGAGACTGGTTGATTGACTCAGAAGAGGGTCAAAGCACATCCACCCTCTGACTGGGACAGCCAGATGTCCCCGAATAAATCCACAGTCCAGGTTTTAAGGCAGGCGGACCGGCTGTTTGAGTAAAACAAGTACAGATGGCACACCGCTGCGATTCTTCCGCTCCCCGTCGCCTCAAAGCCTGCGCTTGTGTTATCCAAACGCAGGGGGAGTCGTGGCTTAAAGGTGCTTGTGACTGCAAGGTAGCTGGTTCAAAACCTAGAGCGGCAGGAAAAATCTTGGTTGTCCCTCCCTCATCATCACCACTGAGCTGCCCTTGAGCAAGGCCCTTAACCTTGAGCTGCTCAGTGGCAGCAGATCAGACTGTGGTACCAGGCACCTTCCAGGTATGAATGTGAAACTGTGTCAATGTGATCCGGTCGTCGTTGCAAATGAGTTCAATTTACCTGGATAAATAAAGGTAAAATAATTTTAGAAAGTCATCTTTCTTGGACAGTTTTATTGTTTCATTGTGGATTGTGTTCTGAAAACTATTTTAGAACCTGACTGTAACCCTAGACAAGAAAAACAAAGTATCAAACCCTTGACCTTCTTGCTTTTTGCTCTATTTTTTTATTTTCCACTGTAGAGAGAGATGTATCGAACCTGGAGAATTTATCAATAGGAGAACTAACCTAATTGATATCCAATCAGGCCCTTGTGAATCAGAATCGAATCAACTCGCTACCCAGTTCTAATCTCTATGGTTCTAAAGGCTTCTCTAAAACACAAAGGCAGCATGGATTAGACTACAGGAGGTCAATAGTTAGCAAGAAAGCATTAGCAAGTGAGCGCACGCACACACACACACACACACACACACGCTCACACTCACTCACACTGGAGCATACTTTCCCCCTATAGCCTGATCTATTAATAGCGCTCTAATGTACCCTACAAGCCTTCAGCAGCAGCCAGCGGAGTTAAATGTCCATTTAGGTCTTGGCAGGATGCTAGAAAGGCAGAAATTCCTTTGTAGAGGCAGGTGCTTTAAACACACACACACACACACACACACACACACACACACACTGTCCTCTGAGATTGTTAGTGTGTAAGGTCTACTCTAACAACTACACTCACACAGTCTCACACATGTACTGTATGCATGGGGTATGATTACATTGGTATTCAATTCGTTCTACTCATTTCAAACACACACATATGGAGTGGTCTGGAACCTTCTAAAGGAGAGTTAAGCTGGTGATACATTCACTGGCTCGTTGTGTGTCTCTTTCAGTTTCTGTGTGTGTGTGTGTAGGGAGATGAATGAATGCTCCGAAAGCTAGGTCTGCAGCGGTATGGGGAAAGAAAGACAGTGTGTGTGTGTGTGTGTGCTGGTATCTCTGATATAGAGGAGATGCATCCAAATCATTATGTAACTGTGGCTGCAGTGGAAGGAGAGCTGTTTTTAGGAAACCAAGCTGGGAAATAGGATAACATTGAGCTTGGCAAACACAGTTGAAGAATCTCTGATATCGATTGGTGACTCACTGATCCCCCAGTGCATGCTGGGACAGATTTGAGGCCACACCTGTAATAAGTGAGAGATTAGATGCAAGACTAGATATCTTTAAACCTCTTTCTGAGGGTGTGGATGTGATCAGTAGCTTTAAGGAGATACCAGGCAACAGTCTGAGACCTTGCTAGAACGCATAACCCCCTCCATCATGTTTGTAAAAAGCCAACAATATTTTGTGTTACATCAGTAAAAAGTCCTTTTGAGTCATCTGTCTCAAGTCTAAGTCAAGGGTCAAGTCTTAAGTCAAAGTCAAGTCAAGGCATTCATCAATGTCCATGTCAATTTTATTTCTATAGCACATTTAAAAATAACAACAGTTGACCAAAGTGCTGAACAGGGTCGATGTCAAATACATAAATAACAAGTGTAAAAATTACTACAACCAAAGTGAATCACAGGGAGACAAACAACAACACTTTAAAACATCAGAATCCAGGTTAACGAGGGTTAAAAGCTACTGCAAAAAGGTGCGTCTTAAGCAGCGATTTAAACGTTTGTAGGGTCTGTGCTGCTTTAATATGTATGGGGAGGTTGTTCCTTAGGGTGGGGTGTCCGGGCAAAAATCCTTGATTATGCGGCACGTTTTCTTCAAAAATGCGATGGAATATGCGGGATATTTATGCAGTTTTATGCAATGAAATTGTGGGAACTTGCAAAAATTGCGGGAACTTGCAAAAACTTTATTTTGTCGCGTAATTATGTCACTTAATAACATTCCCATGGCAACAGGGGAAAACGGCTGCTCTTGTGTGAAGCAAAGGCAACATTTTTCAACTTTCTGCTAAGATATTTGTGACTTTTTTTGCAACGAGAATGCGGGAATTATGAAATCATGCAAGCCCTGCATTATTTTGAGCGAAAATCAGCAATTTATATGTCGAAAGTGCGGCGTATTTGAAAAAAATGCAGCCCCTGGG
>JAEKDQ010000092.1:0-27105 GCA_026937815.1 Etheostoma perlongum | reverse complement strand
ACAAGCAAAACTTTGGAAATGCTGGTAGATCCCAGATCAGCTGGAGACCAGATCCCCGTATCCATCCATTGTCATGACATCAAGCAGATGTCCTCTTTTAAATATCTAGGAGTGTACATTGACAAGGACTTGAGTTGGTGCACACATGTAACACATGTCTGTGCCAGAACTCATCAGCGTCTCCACTTCTTGCGCAGGCTTAGAGTGTTTGGGGTCTGTAAAAATATTATGTTAATCTTTTATAGAGCAACAATAGAGTCAATTCTTCGGTATGGTATTACCAGCTGGTTTGGGAATTTGAAAAAATCTAAAACCCAGATTTTTAATCTGGTTTAGATGGTAAAGACAGGTAAAATTATGGGAACACTTGCACCTCTCAACCCGCAGGAGCTTTTTGAACAGGCAACAATCAGGCAGGCTAAGACCATTCTGTCTGATAACTCTCATGTTTTGTTTTCACAGTTTGAGCTGTTGAATTCAGGAAAGAGGTACAGGGTTCCTTTGTGTAAATATAACAGCTATAAGCACTCATTTTTACCTATCGCAGTAAAACTCATTAATGAACAGAGATGAATGTATGACTATGACTATTTTAATGTATATCTGTGACTGTGATGGATGAATGAAATTGGTTTTGTTTTGAAGTATGGCTTTTATCTTATTTAGTATTGGAAATCGTAAATCTGCAATTTGCACAGGCCCTCGAGTAGCCCATATGTTGACTGTATATTTGTCTTTTAATTGTTTTTAACCCTGTGCTTGTCGTTATGTCTGTAACTTTTGCAGCTAAGTAAATTGCTCAGTGTCCAAAGTAAATTTCTCCTTAGGGAGACCAATAAAAAGTACTTTGACTTTGACTTTGACTCCTGGCTAGAAGGAGATTGTGATTTACCATGAGTCATGGTGGTATGCAGCTCTTTGCTGTTCTTACTAAGAGCAGAATAGCAGAGACAAGAGGACTTATTCACATCACACAAATCATCTCAGCTAGCAGGCTAGCGGTGGTCCTTCCCTGCCTGTGTGTGCACATTACATTAGACAGCTTTGCCTTCAGTGCTAGTCTTGAATTTGAACCGCTGCAGGATCTGTTGTCCTATACCTCCACACAGTCTAATAGGCAGTCTAATAACATCCACATTGAATAAGCCTCCTCTGTCTCACATGTTGATGAAATAATAGCCGCAGTTACTAAGATGGGGATGATAACCAAATCCTTCCTAAATGCCGCCTTGACAAGTGTTTGTTGTGGATTTAGAGCACAAACTTAGTGAACCTTTATTGAAGAACAAGAATAGTCTTTCATTTTGTTTCTGATGAGCTTGAATTGTTGACCCTGAGAACATGATTAATATTAATACATGTAATAGTAATCCTTACTATAAGTAATTATTATTACAATAATAAAACTAGCAGCAGATTATAATTTTAAAAACATCTTTGACTTACTACTAAAACATTGGGTTGAGTTTATTGAGTTGTGTGGGATTGACTTGACAACAAAAGATATCCTTGTCTGTTTATGGACAGCTGTCTACTTGTTACTTGATGTTAACGTGATTTCATGCTTGGTTTGTAATAGAAGTGGCGCATGGCTATGTGGCTGTAAATGTTTGTGTATGTCATTGGTTTTTGAGTTACTAATTACAAAATACACAACACACAGTTAAACTGTTTTTACCACTGACACAGATGAGACAAATCTTCTATCAAGACTTGTCAATTCTCAAACACTGGACAAAGTACATTATGTATGCATGCAGATATGTTTATTGTGTTTTTATCCTATTGTATTTGATGTGTAAGGCATTCTTGATACAATTAAATAAATCAAATCAAATGTTTAGTGTGAGTGTGCTGTTGTATGTACTGTATATGCATGTGTGTGTGCCGCCTGTGTGATTCTAACCTTGGGGCCTGTGTCATCCACGGAATAGATCGGTTTAGGAGGAATCACAGGCCCTGCAGACATATTAAGGGAGTGCCGCTTCACTGAAGGATTACTCTGTCTTTAAATGTGTTAGCATGAAGCTGGAAACAGTCAGCAAGAGAAAAAGAGGAGAAACAGAGAGATGGAAACAGAGAGAAAGGGATGAGAGTAAGAGAAACGTTCTATGAAAAGGAATGGAAAATTAAAAGATGACAAAACGGAATTAAAAGAAATAAAGACAGATTTAAAAAAAAATAAAACTCAACAAGATGTACTGATATGTGTAATCTTGTCCATATGGTGACAAGATTGTACATTGCAGCGTATTACACACAAAAGAATGACATGAGTCTTCTTTGGAGCTCTTGTCTAAACAATACAGTTTTAACAATACAGTCTACAATTCTGTCAAAATTACACTACTGGTCAAAGGTTTGGGGTCACTTACAAATTTTCATACCACTCCATTATAGACAGAATACCAGCTAATATGTTCAAAACAATAAGTATTCATACCTAAACCACTAAATAGGTGTTAAGGATAGAAAAGACGCTGGAAAATTGTTCATTCACCTTCATTCACATGTCCTTGTGTGTAAAAACACCATGGCTTTGGACGTTTAGTGAATATAGTGTGTCTTTGAATTACAATTTAACATATCTGTTACACTTACAACATCAAAGTGTATTTTTATGACTTATTGTGTTTTACCATCTGCCCAATATTCTTGACGTATGTTGTTGGTGTGAATGAAGCGTGGGGAATCCAATGAGCTCAGTTCATGTGTTTCAGACTGAGTGAATGGTGTGTTGCTATATGGGGCATTAATTAATTGCAAGGTGAAAAACGTTTGTTTGAGGGTTGTGTATTAGTATTGATGTGACAAAAAGGATGAGCATGTAGTTACTGAAATTATGACCAAAATAAGGCTTGTATGTGTGGACTGATGGAACACTGGGTGGCAACAGGGTGTGCATTTAGCATGGGGAATCCAAGTGACACAAGCAATCTTATGTGAAATGTTACTTTGCATGCAACTGTAGTTAATGTGAGAGAAGAGCTATGAGTGTAATTGCATTGTGGGAGTGGAGGTGAACAGCTAACGCAAATGCCATGTTTTTGGGGATAAATATATAGTATCGCCATTTATTTCAACTCCTATTCAAATTGAAATAGATAATTGAACTATCTACTCAAACGGGTAACGTCAAGGCTATGTGGAGTATGCAAAAACTGCGATGGCTTGCTTGGACTGCATGTGTTTACCCACACAAGTTGTTGATGCTGGTAGAGATTGATGACAAAGTCAACATTAGAGTAAGCCTTGAAGTTTCAGTACTGATTGATTTGGTGCCACCCAGGAATGCGGTCATATTAAAAGGGCAGTTTAAAGCTACAGCAAACTTGAGCAGCTACTTTACAGAAATACAACAGAAGAGCAACGTGTGTATATGTTTACAGTGCAGCCAAACAAATCCACATTACTAATAAAGAAGTTGGTCAAAAATAATCACAATCATGATCTGATCTCATGCTGTGCACAGCATGAGCAGTTTTTCACACAAAAGCAGGGCATGGTAAAGTTTCTTACAAGCTCACTATGGCTGCTCCTTCTTAGTATATTTCTTTACAAAAATACTAAATGATGATGAATGTAGAAAATGACTGTGGTCTTGTGTGGTACATGCATTTTCTCTCGTGCTTAGGTAGGAATATATTAATCAATCTGACTATAGATTATACAGTAAAAAAGGCCTCTACTAATAGCCTATGTGACTGCTCATGTTTTGTAAGTGAGCATCCAAAATATCATTCTACATCAGGCAGTAGCTTTATAAATAGAGCGAAGCATAATGCATTAGCAGTGTAGTATGTATTGTTGGATAAAACCTTTTTTGCCTGTCACAGCAGCTCATAGGAATATGGCATGGTTCCATATATGGCTTGAATATGGCTCTCACAGCCACATATACACAAACATGCACTTGTCCTCTAAGCTTTTGAGTGAGTGCTGTCCAAGGTGCTGAGATTTAGGCTCCTCTTGGCATTAGCTGTGTCATTGAGGCTGTCACTGGCCATGGTGGCAAGGTGTGTGTGTGTGTGTGTGTGTGTGTGTGTGTGTGTGTGTGTGTGTGTGTGTGTGTGAGAGAGTGTGAGAGTGTGTGTGTGCGTGCGTTCGTGTGTTGCAGCTTTTGTAACAGGTATATGCCATTTCAGTGAGGTGGTGATTTCAGGTTACAACTGGCCCTTTTCAGCACTGCCAGTCCCAAACAGTTTCTCCCTCAAAGAGACTCTGACTAGAAAGAGAATAATCTCTCGGAGAAGAGGACTTTCCAACCTTCTTACAAAGCCACTTGATGTGCGCAAAAAAAGCCCTAAAAAAAGTCATATAACCCCATCTCCTCCTGTACATAAACACTTTCCGTCCCGGGGCATTTAAGGTGATGCAATTCACCTGTTTAGAAGGCAGACAAGCCAAAAAACAGGCATCTGGTAGAGAGAGATAAAGACAAGATGTCCTCTGACTCCCTGACCCTTGGCAACTCTTTCTTTTCATCTGCCTTTCCCAATCCCATCAACCCCACTCCATCATCCTGAATAGGCTTCACTCAGATGTTTGACAGCAAATCAGGATAACTGCCAGACATAGACTGCCCATTCACTGGCCTCCTATAGAAATCTCAAGCTGGTAGAAGGAGGGAAAAAAATGGAAGATTCACATCTGAATAATGCAACAGGCAAGAGGGAGAGGGAAAGAAACAGTTAGGAGGAAACATAGAGACAGATAGAGAGATGATTGGCAGAGGGAGGTAAAGATAGAAACAGCAGAATGCAGAGTAAGTGAGTTGAAAACAGGGTTAGAGTGGGAGAGACAAACGTAAGGAAGAATAGAGAGGTAAACAGAAAAAAGAAAGGAGGATGGAGATGAAAATAGGATAAGAGGGAATGTGGAAGAGGAATGGGGAGGAGATATGGCAGATGGAGGAAAGGCAGGATCACAGAGTTGAAAATGGTTGGTAAAGAAGCAAGATAAATGGGTGGAATAGGGGAAAAAGGTAGAAAGTGAGACTAGTAGTCAAAGTGGAAGGGAAAAACAGAAAGGCAACAGCTCTGTTCCACTTTTGACAAGAAGACTGCAGAGCGGAGAACGAACAGAGGACAGCATTGATATTCCCTTCTTCTGTCTGCCATATTCTCTTCTTTTCTTATTGTAGCTTGTTGTCATTCTTGATATGTCCTGCTTTTTTGTGGTTTTTCAATTGTTTGTGGCTTTTCAATCACACCTATTTTAATACCCTGCTCTTCATTCCCTATCTTGCAAGGTGTCTTTGCCCCTCTAAGTGCCTCTTCTCCATTGTCATCGTGCAGTGCATTCTTACTTCTAACATGTTTTGTCTGGCAACTGCAGATGGATGACTAAAATGATGATCCTCTATTGATTTAGTGCATCTGCAGGCTGTGTAAGTATAGTGTTCATTAATTCTGTATGTGTCAAAAAGGGAAAGAAAATAAGAAAACGTGACTCTGTCTGAGAGTTTCTATTACATGTGAGTGCATGTTTGTATTGATTCATCTGTCACATTTTAGGAGGCATGGCAATATAACAAAGCAAACACAGTGTTGGGTTGGAGGACATAGCATTGTTGTCCACTACAACATAAAAAGCAATGATGTGTTAAATATACTGTGAAAACAAGTGCAAATGGTAGCCAATATTAAACATGTGAACTAAAAGTACAGGAATATACAATAACTCACTTTCTGTCACTCACAACTCGACAAATACGGCAGCTTGGTCAGAACCCCTTGCCGTCTCTTTTATATGTTCTGGGTGTCCCTTCTGGTATCACAACGTGCAGGATAATCCCGTTGTAAATTAAAACAACACAGGACACTGGTCTAACCTGTTCAAAGTCCTGTTTTTGTTTGACCCATCCATTCTTACAGCACTCCGGTTGAGCAGTTTCTCTGAGTGCCCAGTGTGACCCACACTGAAAGGGTGCCTTGTGGGACGGTATCAGAAGCTGAGGGCCACTGACCAGGATGCTGTGTTTGGCAGCCTTTATTTGTATTAGGGTCACTCACTGGTTAGATTGACAAGAAATAAATACAAAAGAAAATGATTTTGACAAAAAGAATTTGTCAAAATCATAATCCAAACACTTCAAATACTACCCATACAGTGAGGAAAATAAGTATTTGAACACCCTGCTATTTTGCAAGTTCTCCCAACTTAGAAATCATGGAGGGGTCTGAAATTGTCTATTTCTATTTAGTTGTATGATACAGCTGCAAATAAGTATTTGAACACCTGTCTATCAGCTAGAATTCTGTCCCCTCAAAGACCTGTCAAAATGTCCACCTCCACTCCATTTATTATCCTAAATTAGATGCACCTGTTTGAGGTCGTAAGCTGCATAAAGACACCTGTCCACCCCATACAATCAGTAAGAATCAACTACTAACATGGCCAAGACCAAAGAGCTGTCCAAAGACACTAGAGACAAAATTGTACACCTCCACAAGGCTGGAAAGGGCTTCAAGGAAATTGCCAAGCAGCTTGGTGAGAAAAGGTCCACTGTTGGAGCAATCATTAGAAAATGGAAGAAGCTAAACATGACTGTCAATCTCCCTCGGACTGGGGCTCCATGCAAGATCTCACCTCGTGGGGTCTCAGTGATCCTAAGAAAGGTGAGAAACCAGCCCAGAACTACACGGGAGGAGCTGGTCAATGACCTGAAAAAGAGTTGGGACCACCGTTTCCAAGTAATACACTAAGACGTCACGGTTTGAAATCATTCATGGCACGGAAGGTTCCCCTGCTTAAACCAGAACATGTCAAGGCCCGTCTTAAGTTTGCCAGTGACCATTTGGATAATCCAGAGGAGTCATGGGAGAAAGTCATGTGGTCAGATGAGACCAAAATAGAACTTTTTGGTCATAATTCCACTAACCGTGTTTGGAGGAAGAAGAAAGATGAGTACCATCCCAAGAACACCATCCCTACAGTGAAGCATGGGGGTGGTAGCATCATGCTTTGGGGGTGTTTTTTCTGCACATGGGACAGGGCACTGCACTGCATTAAGAGAGGGATGGCAGGGGCCATGTATTGCGAGATTTTGGGGAACAACCTCCTTCCCTCAGTTAGTGCATTGAAGATGGGTCGAGGCTGGGTCTTCCAACATGACAATGACCCGAAGCACACAGCCCGGATAACCAAAGAGTGGCTCTGTAAGAAGCATATCAAGGTTCTGGCGTGGCCTAGCCAGTCTCCAGACCTAAAACCAATAGAGAATCTTTGGAGGGAGCTCAAACTCCGTGTTTCTCAGCGACAGCCCAGAAACCTGACTGATCTAGAGAAGATCTGTGTGGAGGAGTGGGCCAAAATCCCTTCTGCAGTGTGTGCAAACCTGGTGAAAAACTGTAGGAAACATTTGACCTCTGGAATTGCAAACAAAGGCTACTGTACCAAATATTAACATTGATTTTCTCAGGTGTTCAAATACTTATTTGCAGCTGTATCATACAAATAAATAGTTAAAAAATCATACATTGTGATTTCTGATTATTATGTCCCTCACAGTGGACATGCACCTACGATGACAATTTCAGACCCCTCCATGTTTTCTAAGTGGGAGAACTTGCAAAATAGCAGGGTGTTCAAATACTTATTTTCCTCACTGTATGTGCCAGTCTATTCTATGACATGAGCAGTTTTGCTAACTACTGTCAGTGTTGTACTGGCAAAGGTACCGTAAAGAGGCCACTATAGTGACTAAATACTGTACAGTATAAGCTTCTGTACACACTATAAGCATGTGTTTTGGTTAGAAAAATACTGTAAATTTGAGTTTACATGCAAGGCTTGGATATGTGCTGGAAGGGGAGCATATCTATGTTCCCAGGGTCCTATGTTTACCAGCTAAATATCCACTTAATATGACACATAAAGGAGACTTTTCAAAAGGTTTTATGTTCTCGGCAATGCTTTTTCCCCTGTAAAATTTTGTTTCAATCTATATTTTGCTGAGTCACTTATGTTGAAATCACCCACCTATAGATTTTAGCCTACTGTAGACGGTCAAGTTTGCCAGCTAGACGTTTTCTTGACTTTAGACATCTCTTTTCATCTTTAGACATGTGATATCTCCACAGTGGCTGAATAGATTTTTAGCTGGACAACCTTCTCTACCAGTTAAAGACTTATGAAGTTTTCAATCTGGAAAGGATTACAATAGAAAATTGTGTTAGAACAAAGAAATTTGTACTCATAAAGGTATGAACATTATTAAATACATTTTTTGTAAATTTCTTAGGAAATGTAATGAACTTCTGCTATTGGTTACTCAGTTAAGTTCTAAGTCAGAAAGCGTCCGTTGTTACTGTCCTGTTTCATATAATCACACTTTTCTCTAAATTAAGAGTTCAAAATATTTGATGTGTTGATTTGTATGCTAACATATGAGAAAATTGAAACTAAGAAAGATGGGGGGTGATGATGGAGGGTACATTACGCTGAATAATGCAATAACAGACGCCATGGGCTACTTGTTGCCATCATTTATTTTTATTTATTTTCCTGGAAGAACAGTGCATCCATTCCTCTTCTCGGGCAATTACTTTTAATTGGATAACCTTTCGTTTTCTGAAGTGCACTATTTTTAACTTGGAACGCGCAAGGTGTTGAAGCGCCATACTTTCCCTCAGGAAAAGCTCACTACACAGATAGGTATAATGAAGAAGGGAGTCTGTTAATATGGAAAGAATATGCAAGAAGTACGAGGGGGACAGGGAGAAGCATACACATCAAAAGATGGAAATTCCTTATTTAGGAGATTTCATTTGGAAAAAAAGGAGATTTGAATTAACTTTTGAAGGAGAGAGATAACAAAAACATTCACTCTTAATACATATGGAGTAAGGCCACTCCAATGAATAAAAGTAGAAATTCATAACAGCAAAGTTTTATGAATCATGATAAGCAGTGGTATTATCAGCTAGTGTAGTCTGAGGTATTTCTTATTTTTCACGAAGTGACAGTGATAAGAGACTCACTTTTTTTTTTAAGTCTCTCATGGGTGTTTTGGGATAAATTTGACATTACCTGCTTGTGAGATGAAAATAAAAAATAAGGTGGTATTTTTAACTCTTGAGTAACAGCCTAAAAATGTTGCCAGTTGTATTTAATTTAATTATACTGTACGTCACACTTATTGGATGTAAAAGTGGTTCTGAATATAGGCCTACAAGTCCTACATAATGTTTGTACCTTTACAGCAAACAGAAGTATTTATTTTATTTTGTCATAAAATATTTTTTAATCATATCATTGTTACCATACCTATCTTTAGTCTGTGTGATAATTTAAGGAACCAAAGACTGCATGATAAAGCTGCTAAACTTGACATAAATATAAGACACAACTTTGATATTTGATGTAATGGTTAACCAAGCTGCAGTTCTGTACATGTAGGCTATATGTGTCCCTGAGAAAGATCAACGGAGACAGAAAGAGGGAGCTTGTGCCAAGCAAATGTTCAACACTCTGTAAGATACATGGGTGGATGTCATTTGCTATTCGCCATGCATTAGTTGAATCGGACTGTTCACACTAGGCTTGTTCGAGATGAACTGTGCCTCGCTTGTAAAGTGGACAAGAGCAGCCGGGGGCGGTGACAAAAATCTGCAGTAAAGTTGGACAGTTTCAAGCCGATTCCTGCAGGCTTCAGGCTGAACAGGAAGTGACATAACCACTGTGGTCGATTCCAATTTAATAGAATGTTATCAGACTCATATATCAGCTTGTACACAGTCTCCAGTTGTTTTAATTATGACAGAGTAGCTCTCAAAATGCTGCCTGCGTCTTAGATCTGTGTCCGCCTTGCGCTCATGAGGTTATCGTTGCCAACGTGTGCATGACATCAGAGCAAGTTGGGATCAAGTCAGACACAAATCTAACCAGCATGCATTGGGCGACAATCGAGACAACGAGCCTATTGTGTGGTGCTGCTGCCCTAGGCTTTCAAATCAGCTAACAAATATAATCCCAGACAAAGTTGGTTTAGATGTTTGTGCCTAAACTTTAGTTTTCAACTCAAAGATTACTGCTTTTCCAAAACAGCCTGACCAAAGTTACTAAAAAGCCTCTTAGCCTAGAAGCCAAAGCAACAGATCTAATAGCAAACACAAGGATCATGTGTATTTCAAAGTGGGAAAGAATGAAGATGTGAAGAACAAAAGTAGTGCAGATTACAACGTGCATTTATTTAGGATTTAAGATATATTGCAGGTAAAACAGCTTTATGTTGAAGGTTTATGTAGACTGGCAATGTGCCAATCTACAACCTAGTAGGGTTTGCAAAGCTGTTGTGGTCTTGTTTGCTGGACTGTCTTCAGTGTGTTTCTTAGGATTATACTATCTGTTCTGAAGTACTCTTCTAACTGTTCATGCTTTTTCTGTCCATTTTTGTGTTTGTTTTTTTTGACACAGTAACAGATAGTATAATATTGACCTGAATATGAGAGCCGCATCGACTGTGGAGGTATGATTGTACTGTACAATGTGAAATAGCATGTCAAATGGAGAAAACATCATGATAAACACATTTAAACTACTGTATACCTCCCTACATTTCATCAAAAACATACTTCAATAAAACATTTTTACACATTCTATTACTAAAATAAAGAGTCCATGCCATTAAATAGTAGTCCTAAAAATAAACATTGCAGTTCAGAGTATTAAGGCCTGTTGACAATTTCACAAATGTAATGGTTTATTTAAGGACTTATTTCCACACAAATATTTTTATGAAAACATTTCAGTGTCTTTTGTCTATTTTTCACGTGGGTGTTTATTTGTGGATGTGTTTACATCCTTTTTGCCTTCACAACATTGAAATTGTTCAAAAAATTGCATTGATCCACTGTAATGTGTATAGGTTGCCAAACTCGGTGCACACTGAGTTGCAATCAACTCAGAGTGCAATCATACAGGTTAATTTAATCGATCAATTGTATAAAAAAAAAACGAAACAAAATAGACAAATTCAATGGCGAAGTATGACTGAAAAACAAATATATTGATCAGCGTTTCTCACAATTCCTGTTTATATATTTTGTAGGAGGCAATTACAAATAAAGAATGCATTGTACACTTGTTGATCTTTGTATTTATTGCTTGATGTATTTCTACTGCAAAGTTGGGTTTATGAGGAGCTGCTTCATCGTAAACATTACTGAAGGACTTTGAGTCATTTGAAAGTATCCTTATATTGACAGATCTTCCATCCTATTGCAGTGGCAGAACATAAAAGAGTAACATAAATCATTATTGTAGGGATCTAATAGTCACAAATAAAGTCAAAAGAATATCTTTGTTTTAGTAAAGATAAGGTCTAAACACTGCCTTCAATTTGCTTTCTTGGGCAGTTTGTCATGTGTGTTGCAATAATTAATTTGTTAAATTAGTAAGTGCATTGCATAGGAATGTCCAAAAAAGATGTAAAGTGCCACGCCTTTAGACAAATATGCAATAGGTAAGGCCATCTTTGATATTGTTGAGCCTCAAGGTGGCAATTATTATTATACTATTTATCAAGCTGAAGTCATGTTAGTTAATTGCTCAGCCCTGAGCCTTGAACCTGTATCTGTTTCTTTCTTTTATCCTCCCCCCCGCAAGGCTAGCTGATGATAGGCTGAGACACCTGGTCAGAAGAATACATTACATTCTGAGCAGATTTTCATGTATATAATACTACTGTAGTACTTTATGTGTTTGTATTGGTTTGTACACTGGGAGCAGACCTCTGTTTGTGATTGGCCCGTGTGCCATTCGAAAATTTGTTGTCCTTTTGTTCCCACATGCGTGTGTGACCTGAATGTAGTGTTTGTATGATAACCCAGTTCTGTACATATGCAAGTCTTAGAAAGCTAATCTTTAAGCAAAGCCTTTAGGTTTTAGGTTAGTCATAACCTGACTGCGGCTTTCTTGATAGTGTGATCTTGAGTTCAGCTTGATTGTTTTACTTGACTCACTCATGCTGTGCCTTTTGTTATGCTGTAGTAGCTACATTTTTATTGCACTTCTTTGAATTGATTAGCAACAGAGTACATACAGAGAAAATGATTGCACTGGTCGCATAAATGGCAGTGACGGTATATTCCTTTAATTTGAGAGGCATTAGGAACAATGTTCTGTGTCTGTGTCTTTCTATCAAACAGACACACTGATGTGCAAGCACAAATACAGTAAATATCACAGACTGCAGATTGAGGTCTACATGCCTCTCTTGTTCTATTTCACAGGGGCTTGTCCCTCTAAAAGCAGTTTTTAGGCTTGAACTATATGGATCAAAACTGCAAATTTGAGGCATCGTGACCAGCCAATCAGAGCCCATTCAAACCTGTGGGAATTGTCAGTGTAAAATAGCAAAAATTATGCCATTCCTCATCCACTTTTCTTCAGTAACAGCATAAGACAATATAACTGGAAATGGGTTTGTCATAGGCCTTTTCAAACAATCTCCTTAAATTGCAGTGTGCATGCCACTACATCAGACCCACCACTTACTCCTCTGAATGTGATAGAGGATGGTCCCATTAAAATCCCTGCTTCACTGTGACAACCTTGTAACATCACCACACAAGCATTTATAAAGACTGTCTTACTACTTTTGTCATCCCATAAACCAATAACACGAGTGGGAGTTAGCAGTCTATCCTGGCTGGTTAAGGTGTGTGTGTGCCAAAAAATAACATTCTCTTATTGTCCATTTTATATTATGAACTTTTAATAAGTTGTGTATGCATGAAAATTATTGTTCAGTGATTACATCATGACATTCTCATGCATGAATGCATAGATGTGTTTAATTACGTACTCCAGTGAGGACAATATATGTATTTTAAAAGAGCTGGAATGTGCAGCTTAAAATTCATTATGTTCCACACTGTGAGACAGGTTACAGTAACATGCCTCGCAGAGTTTTCTTTATAACGTTCAATTTCACTATGAAAGGTCAGGGCAAATACTTAAACAAAGCATCGCTAATTGATGTGAACAGAAAAGGGAATGCATTAGAGACACTAAACCCGATGGAAATTGTGTGTGTTTGTGTGTGTGTGTGTGTGTGTGTGTGTGTGTGTGTGTGTATGTGTGTGTACGTGTTTCTGTCAGTTAGAGTAGAAGGGGTTATTTCTGGGTGAGTGCAAATATGTGCAACTCGCAAGTGTGTTTGCGTTTCAATATGTGTAATTGGCCTGACATGGTGTGTGTATTTTCAGCACAGGGGAGGTAAGTTATTGGACTGACCTCTATAGTATGACAACAGTAGAGTCTGAGGCAATCTGAAGGCCCAAATATCAGCAACCAAAACACATTAAAGATTAAAGCAGTTGCTCAGAACAAAGCCACTGCTGTGTGGTTTGTTAAAAGTGGACTTCATGTGTTTCGTTGGTTCCATTGGGGCTGCTGTGGTCACTCTAAGTGTTTGTATATTTCACAAGTCACTGTTGTTTGTTATTTTTAAGTCTTGTGGAATCCATGGTGGCCACTTTAAAAGGCACTTATGAAAATACTGGTTTGTGTGCGTTTGCTTGTGCTAGTTAGTGTATACTTTGTTAAACCTCCTTAGTAATATTCAGTGATTTAAGCAGTGCACGATTGTATGTTTTTTTTGTCTTGGTCAATGACAAAAGGTTCATATGTTAAAGCAGCAGGCATACATCACTGGTCATCACATGACTGACAAGGGCTGGTTTGTTTGTGTGTGTGTGTGAGTGAATATCATTACTGAAAGATATTTGTGTGTGTGCAAACCTGGAAGGAGCAGAAAGTAGGTTTTGTTTCTGGCTGTCAGAGGAAATGTGACTGAAAACAACCTTGCTGTATCCCTTGTTAAAATAGCTATCAGCTGGACAAGTGATTTTTTTTGTTAGGTAATTTCTTGTTTGTGAATTGTCCAATAGTTTTGTCTCATCTGTTCAGATTATTCTTTTTTTTTGTCCAAAACAGTTGATTTGTTTAAACCAACTAAGTTTAACATAGATAATAACAGATACAAATTGAACTCATATGATGAAAAATGTGTAAAAATTAATAAGGTTGTGTTTTGTTGGCAATAATGTGTGCTTGCATATCTAAATTTCTGTAGAGTAGTTGCATTGTGTGAAAAAAAGATAAGTCTCCATATGACAAAGAAGACAAGGTCAAATCTGAATAAAAAGTAATAAAGAGGCTAGCTGAAATGAACAACCAACAAAAAGATGAGCATGAGCCAAAGAAAAGTGAAAGAAGATGTTTTAATACAATGTGGAGAATTGTTAACAATGGCAAGATTCATAAGATTTATGACAGCAGTAGAGAACAAATGTACTGCAGTGACCAGTGTTGGGAATAACACGTTACAAACGTAACCCAATTACAGTAATTTATTCCTTTTTGCTGTAACGCAGTAATATAACGTATTACTAATTACATTTTGGTAAAATTATATTCGTTACGATCTCAGTAACGCAAGTTACAACGCATCTTAATGCAACATTCAGTGGTGTTTTTTTTTTTAAGAATACACCGCAAAACTTCACAGGAAAAAAAGACAGTAATATTGTAATATAACTATTTACTCTCAAATGACAGTAACTCGTAATCTATAACGTATTACATTTTGGAAGTAACTTGTCCAACACTGGCAGTGACTGTTGTGTATATGGCTCAGAGAAAGCTAAGTCAAATCCTTTTGTAATCAAGACTAAACATTTTAAATAGGAAGAAATTAAGGACCACAAGTCATCAAAAAGCCACCTACACATGATAAGTTGTAAACTATCAAAGACTGCGCTTCCGGAGTAACGCTGCAGTCAAGACACTGACGTCCATGAAAGCAGCGCAGTTGGAGCCGATTGTCAAAAAAGTTAACTTCAGGACCTGGTTATGAGGGTTGTGGATGGTGTACTGATCTGGCGGGCCAACTGAAATCTATCAGCTCAAAAATGACATGTACACAAATACTGTTTCAATTCTTCTAAAGCAAGCACACACACACACACACAGACACACAGTAATTTACTCAGTCAGTCACAAGGTGATTCTACTCAATTTGTTCTCTACAGACCAGCTTTTATTTTGAAAAGGGGGCTGCCTACTTCAAGACAAATCTCTGCAGCAACTTCTGTACATATAAATCTCCAAAACTTTGCCAACACCTCTCATTCACTGCTCACCTTCCTCTAACCTCCCATCTTCCCTTTCAACTGTATTAAGGTGTAAGTGATGCCCAAACCATACTAATTGGGTTTTGGATGGGAGAAAGGGGAAAAGGACAAGAGACAGGTTAAAGATAAATACAGGGTTAGGTTGGAGGCAAAAGAGGATAAGAATGAATGCAGCAAGATGACAAAAGGGATACAGGGAGGTTAAAGTGGGGCTGAGCAGGAATGTATCAGAGAGGTAGTTGTCACCTTTAGCAACCAGAGGCACACTGATCAATACAAAGAATATTTCTACAAGTCCATTCTTCTATCTGCTATATTTATCTTCCTCTCCGGGAACCATCACCTTATTGTGGTGGAAAGGTTTGTGTGTCCCTATGAACCTGAGGGTTGGGTTGTCGGGAGCTGTGTGCTCCTGGTAGAACTCAAGTGAGGCGCCAGACAAAGAATGGTTCAAAATCCCCTTTGAAGAACCGAGAGGGAGATGGAGATACCCTGCCCAGAGGAAGCCCGGGTCCCCCGTCTGGAGCCAGGCCCAGACGGAGGGCTCGTCAGCCAGTGCCTGGCACAACCCGAAAAAGCTATGTGGCGCCTATCTCTCCATCCCATGAGTCCACCACCTGTGGGAGGAACTGCTGGGGGCGGGGGCGCTGCCACATGGGTGGCAGTTAAGGTCAGGGGCTTCCCAGAGGCTGGCTCTGGGGACATGGAATGTCACCTCTCTGTGGGGGAAGGAGCCGAAACTTGTGCGGGAGATGGAGCAATTCTAGTTAGATCTGGTGGGGCTTACTTCTACGCACAGTCTTGTTTCTGGAACCATACTCCTGGATAGGGGTTGGATTCTTTTCTTCTGTGAAGTTGCCCAGGCGTGTGTGGGGGTACTCACAAGCCCCCAGCTGAGCGCCACTAGATTGGATTTTACCCCGGTTGACGAGAGGGTCGCCTTCCAACACCTTCGGGTGGTGGGGGGGGAACACTGACTTTATAATTGTGTAAACTGATCACCATCTGGTGGGGAGTTGGGTCAGGGGGTGGGGGAAGACTCTGGACAGACCTGGTAAGCCCAAAAGGGTAGTGCGGGTAAATTGAGAATGTCTGGAGGAGGCCCCTATACGACAGACTTTCAAGTCACACCTCCGTCAGAGCTTTTCAAGCATCCCTGTGGAGGCTGGGGGCACTGTATCTGAGTGGACAATGTTCAAAGTTTCCATTGCTAAAGCTTCGGTGGAGAGCTGTGGTCTTAGGGTCTTAGGTGCCTCAAGGGGCGGTAATCAACAAACACCCAGGTGGACACCGTTGCATAGGGAAGTCGTCCAACTGAAGAATGACTCTTTCCGGGATATGTTATCCCAGAGGGCTCCAGAGGCAGTTGCAGGGTACTGACAGGCCTGAAGGGATGCAACCTCTGCCATAAAAAAGAGGCAAAGCAACAGGTGTGGGAGAAGTTCGTAGAAGACATGAAGAAGGAATTTCGGTCGGCACTAAGGTGCTTGTGGAAAACCGTTTGCCACCTCAGGAGGGGGAAGCGGGGAACCATCCAAGCTGTTTACAGTAAGGATGGGATGCTGTTGACCTCAACTGAGAAGCTAATAGGGCGGTGGAAGGAGAATTTTGAGGATCCTGGAGCCTGGGAGTATGCCCAACTAGTCTACATGTGTTTTGTAGAGATACTGTGGGAGGTGTAGAGTAAAATCCAGGGAATTGTGATTATTGTTACCTATAAAAAATATAAATGTGTTGATAAATCCCAAAACATTTAATTAAAGTAAATTAGGAATGCAATACTTGTTACACCCTGAAGATGGCAGTAAGACTGAAACTGAGATGCGTCAGACTGTGCATGCGTAAAGATATTTGAACTCCTGACCAGACCTTCCTTGTTTAATTTTGGCGGAAAAGTTTGAGATGGTGTTCGGTGTCTGATGTGGAAAAGGTAGGAGAACATTTTCTTTCACTCAAACCTGTTTTGTAGTATATATTAATGTTGAGTATGAATGTACTTTGTGTTTCTGATGCACACTGCTGTGAAAGCTGGTGGTTCTTGGACATGTTCGCTAGCAAACTTAGATAGCTAGCTAGCTAGCTAACGTTAGCTGTATGACCCAGGTCGGTTTGCTGTTTATCCTGCTGGGCGCCGCTTATATTTCACGCGTGTAGTGTTTCTAAACTTACTCTTTTTAATTAGTGCTGGTGTCCCACTGTAGTTAGCTCAGGTTAATGGTTAGCTACGGTCAGCTCGAGTGGAGCAGAGCGAGAGAGTGAACAACCTGACAAATAAGATTGGGGAGATGCACATGCGTTTCCACATATGTGGCCGCAGCGCTTTCATGGTTTATTAGTACAGTTAATCTGGCAGGACACAACACTACACGCAGTATGCTGCTACTAACGTTAGCCTCAAAGCCTGAAGAGACTGTTGTGGCTCTGTCTTGCATGCAACATTTTCTGCATTTAGCTCAGAAACTGGAAAAGTGCCCATTTGTGGACCAGTTACTCATGTTACTCAGGTTTACTTTCAAAGCAATTGGTTCAGGACACCTCTGCTTATTTCTGGTGATTTTGAAATTTGTGTTACCGAGTGGTTAGAAGATTAATTTTACACTTTTACTCCTGTGTTTATCTGGCTGTACTTTTTCATTTCATTGTATGGTAACTGATTCCTGTTAACCGTTTCAAAGCTGTTGAAATTACGACTGACACTAAGCCATCACTTTATTGCTGCTTAAAGAAAAAAGTGTGACTGTGTAGTGTCAAAAATAGACACGAAAGGCAGCACTAAATTGGCTTAATTAGTGTGAAGAAGAGTCCAAGGAGACAAAAGGTAACGTCTCTAAAAATAGAGTTGTGAAGGGTAGTGACACTGAGGGGGGATCACGAAAGGTAGCACTAACATTGACTAATTAGTGTGAAGGTAGTCTCAAGTTTACACTTGTGTTTTATCTATTTTATGATTTTTTTTCATTTTTTTTGAGGATACTTGTGTTTTATCTGTTTAACTGATTTTGTGTAAAGCACTTTGAATTGCCCTGTTGCGGGAAATGTGCTATACAAATAAAGCTGCCTTGACTATCATATCAAAAGCTTCACATCAGCGAACCAGTGGGATGCTTTAATAATGTACAACCTGATATTTTTAGCTATTCGGTTGGTTAAAGGACCGACAGTCAATGTAACGTTACATGCGCTGGTAAGATAGGCTTGAGGTAACTTTACTTACACCCCAGATTCTGTTACGTGTTATAATTAGAGATGTCCTGTATTTGGCCAATATCTCACGTATGTAGTGTTTCTTTACTCAAATTTAGTGCTGTTGGCCTAAGGTAATTAACTCAGGTTAGTGATTAGTCCCAGTCAGCTCGAGTGGCGCGGAGGGAGAGGGTGAACAATCAGACTTCGATAAATTAAGTCAGGGGGTGCTTTCACAGTGATGTGGGCGCAGCGGTTTTGCACGGTTGCATGTAACAAGTGACAACACCACAAGCAGCATGCTGAAACGTTGGCCTCGAAGCCTGAAGTGAATGTTGTGTCTGTGTCATGCACGCTGCATGCTAGACTTTCTGCATTTAGCTCATACAGATTAACACATTTGTCGACCTGAAGCACGGGTAGCTGCAACACTGCATGTTACTCATGGTTAATTTCAAAGCAGTTGGGCAGTACACATCTGCTTATTTGTGGTGAATTTGAAAGTTTACACATTTATAAAAGGTATAAAATAAATAGGGTTCCAGCCCATTCAATATAGTTAATAAAATAAATTGTTTATTTTTAATTGGGTTAAGTTTATGGAAGTCATGCTGTAAAAGCAGGCTTAAAGGTTGTTGTTTTTTTAAACATTGTAGCTCTTAAGAACCCTGTAAAAGTTGCCCCAATATTTGATATGGTAACATCTTTTTACATTTATTTTCTCTCTTTCTAATCATGTTCCAATATTTCAGGTCTTGAATAATTGGTTCATTGATTTGTCCACCCTCCCGCCTAGATAGGACATACTCCTAAAAGGTAAGATCACATCACAACTAGCTTACTAATTACTGAAAAATCAAACATGTTACAGCTTCAGTCTCTTTCATTCTCTCTCTTCTAAATGTTTTTTAAATACCAATAATGCATTTCAGTAGTTGATGGCTTCTGTTAACATATTGAATTTCAGATCCCGGCTGAGATAGCGATTATCAGCTGCTTCCTTCATTGATATTGCATAGCCGGACTGCACATGGTATGTTAACAGTCAAGCCTTTTTTAAAGGTAACTGTTTTAAAAGTTCAGTTTCTGTTGGTAATATCCATTGTTGTTTTTTTCCAGATTTAAATGTAGCAGTGTAAAGGTTGCAGTTCAAAGACCTCAAACAGGGCCCAGTTACTTAAACATTATAGGTTAAATAATCCACATTATGGGCGCAAACATCCATATACAGTGAGGAAAATAAGTATTTGAACACCCTGCTATTTTGCAAGTTCTTCCACTTAGAAATCATGGAGGGGTCTGAAATTGTCATCGTAGGTGCATGTCCACTGTGAGAGACATAATCTAAAAAAAAATCCAGAAATCACAATGTATGATTTTTAACTATTTATTTACTCTTTATTTATTACCTGTCGCTTTTGTCCACATGGCTGTATGGTGATGTTTCTTTGCATGCACTAAGTCCTTGTCACTTGTTAAATCTGACAGTCTATAAGGTACATCTACATTTTTACAGAACATTTAGGCTTTTAATATAGTTTTTATTCAGCCTGAGATGTCTATACGTTAATTATTAATGTCATTGTTACATAATTAGAAACTACTAACCCAATTTGGATGTTTCATCCAAAGTGGGGATGAAACATCTTTGTCATCTTCTGACACACTATTACAAGTCTGGCTGAGCAAATCATCAAGTTGAAGGCATATCCTTAAAACTTGGAAATAGAATCTGTTGCTGAGGCTTTAATCAAAACTCAACCATGTTTGATAGAAAAATGCTCTAACAACGGTTTCTATTGATGGAATATAAGCCTTAAGTACAAGATGGCAAACTATAGGACAAAGCTTAGGAACTTGGGTAGCCCAGAACTGAGCATCAATTCCCTCAAGCACAAACCTGCAGATAGACGTCGGCCTGCCTATGATGTCAAAAAACCCAGAAAGGCAGAAGAAAATTTTTGTCCTCGCTATCCTGCTGGAGAGACCCAGGACAGTCTTGAAGGTGAAAGATTGGCATTGCTATCTGAGGTCAAGAAGAGATGAAATGATACAGTTGTCAAAGAGAAGATGGCCAAGACCTTTGCATACAGGAGGCAGGAGGTCGTCTGAGACAAGCCAATGATCACAGAGTTCCTGATCAGATGGCCGGGACTGTTCACTGTGGCTGAGGTATGAAATGCGTAGTAAACAGGCTATAATTCATATTTTGTTGTGATGCCTTGCCAACTTTCAGTAGTGTATGGGAATACTTATCATTTTGTGTCAATTGTCAATTGTCATGGCACAGAGCTGAGTGAACTGACCAGGATGTCTCATGCAGTGTATTTGGTCAATTTCAAAATCAAATGTGTAGACAAATAATTATCAACATAACTTTTGCACAGCCGTAAATCTTTGATCCATGTCGTTAATAACTGGATTTAAAACAATTTTTTTTTACAGTATAAAAAGTCTGAAAAAAACATTAAACGACATTAAACATAGTAGGGCTGCACAATATTTTTTAAAGGCAAAATGTGTCAAACATTCTAAAATAAAGTGTTTTTATAATAATTTTTTATCAATTAATTTTGAATAATGATACAAAAATGATCATTCCCTCTAATATTGTGAATCATATCGCAATATCAGTCGAAAAAAGATTTTCCTAATGTCGTGCAACCCTAAAACATAGTTAAAAAGAAACCCTTTAACTGTGTAGCCTACTCACCCTTGGTCAATCCACAAATGTCCAAATAAAAGTAAATCAGAAAATTAGTTTGTATGCTGTTGTCTTTATCCATGGCTGTAATCACATGATCTTGCACTTCCTGCGTGATCTCATGATCTAGTGAATCCAGCTGCCTGGGTCTGTGCACCATGGCTCTTTACTTCAGAGATGCGCCCAGTGAGCTCTGGGGAGATTTGAGGGTTAGTACTGCTATAGCAGTAATGTAATGTATTTAGACATAAGGCAGAACAATCAAATGAATAAATCTACTACTTTTTATGAGGTCTTACTAAATACATGTTGACTGTTTAGAATGTACCATTAATATATTGTGTTTGTGGACATGCTTTAAGATGGAGGCCGAGTTTCTCAGGATTACTACTACTCCCCTTTTCTCAAAGTTCCTTGGACACTCATCAAAGTGTTCAGGAACAAAGGAGGCACTGCAGGGAGGAAAATTCAGATGATACTGGCCCCAATGACAGAGGTATGTTTTGCACGCTATTATTGCACCCTTATGAGTATAAAGTTGGGCTTTAAAAGTTGCTCCAAAAGCCCTAACAGCAACTCCTGTGATTTTTTCCAACTGGGGGGAAAATGTTTCTGATTTTACAGTTTTTCTCTTTCCTCTGTAAAGGATACCGATGTTTCAGCTGCTGAGAGGGAGCTTGAGCAACACAACCTTATGCATCTACAGCATCAATGTTGAGGGAGGAGATGCCACCACTCCTCCAGCTGATGTTGCAATTGTGATTGAGGTAGTACTGCACAACTTGGGAGTGCATGTGCACTCTTAATGGGGTGTAATATATGCACTGAACCTCAGTTATCCCAAGGAACTAAAAGCCTTCTTTGAAGTACTTCAGAACCTCTTCCTTCAAATGGATGCTTGCAGACTCTCAACTAAGGTACAGCTGCTCAAGAACAAACTGTGTGAATGAGCCAATCACTGATTTGGAAGCAATCAGTGGCCATGCTGTAGACAGACCATTATTTTGTTACAAACAAATATGAATACTGTAAACCGATAGTTACGTAGGTAACTCCAGATTCTATGAGTATAGGCGTAGCCCTCTAAGGGCTACGCTATTGGGTTTATCCCTTCGCGCATGCGCAGTCGTGAAGATTTTCTTTCCCGCCCTTGCGTCCAGCACGGGCCTCAACTACGTCCGCATTTACTGTATATGTACACAGCGGACCCGTTGTTCGTCTCCCAAAAACATCAGCTTTTTCTTCAACCAATGTTCTAGGAGCAGGTGGCCGACCTTAGAGGGCTACGCCTATACTCATAGAATCTGGAGTTACCTACGTAACTATCGTTCTATTTCGTATAGGCTTCGCCCTCTAAGGGCTACGCTATTGGGTTAGGGCGAAGCTGATGTAGTCAATGCCACCTGCGACACCGGTATCGGTCCACAAGCCGAACATAGACCACATTTTCCCAACAACAATGTACAGAGGCTCAATCAGAGTCATTCTTCTGATAAAGCCTGCCATGCTAACGTCGTGGCCTGAAAAGTTCATAAGGCCCACAATAGGATGGCAGTAGTTCAATGAGTAATGGGAATTGTGCGTGATTGGCCCTGCAAGGGACGCCCGAGGGAGGACCGTATGCGGGCGAAAAAAATCACGCATGCAACGGAGTGACATCATCATATCCGTGTAACATGATATGACAATGTATGACATTAAGGACTGCGTCTCACAACCATACTCCAAAACAGGAGAGGTAAGACAGCAGAGCAAGGTTGCTGCGGCACCACTTAGTGGCATAGGGGTGCCTGGAAGTAACATGGTTATGAAACTACAAGAAACTGCGTCTCACAATGCGCCTAAAACAGGCGAGGTGAAGACAGCAGGGTGAGACTGCAGCGGCATGCACTAGGTGCCTTAGATTGGTAACAATCGGGCATCCGCTTGTCCTCTTAACGCACATCCAACGCAGCATTACACGTTGATTGTGGACAGAACATATACACATGTTCAGACACATCTCGCACATAGAAGCGGATGAAAGGGCACGGGAAAAGCCCAGGAGGCTGCCATGCCTTTAAATAGAGCCGGGGGCCGACAGAGCCTTCGTAGCATGCCTTCGGATGTCGGCGTAATAGCCTCGCACAGCCAGTGAGACAGACGCTGTTTTGAGAGGGCTGACCCTCGGGAGTGTTCTCTATAATGCACAACCAGCTGTTGTGTTTTCCTGATATTTGCCGTGCGTAAAATGTATTGAGACAGGGCACACACCGACACAACCGGTGGGAAGCCACCTCTGCCTCGTTGAGGCGGGAAAAAACCCCGAGGGAAAAAAACACTCGACCGAAAAAATAACTAGTTAGAATCTTCGGTGTGAAGGAGGGGTTTGGGAGAAACCGACAGTGCACATAAATCACTCACTCTTTTGGCCGACGTTAGGGCAAAGAGAGGCGCCGTTTTAGCGACAGCATTCTGAGAGTTGGCCTGTGCCAGAGGCTCAAACGGGGCTTCCCCAGAGCCCGGAGCACCAGGGCTAGGCCCCTTTGGGGGTGAGGGGACAACAGGCTGGTTTTTTGACGCTGCCCCCTTCAGAAAAACGCCGCCGGGGGATAGGCAAAAACTTCCTCTCACTCTAGCCTTCCTGGCAGGAGAGGGCTGCTGCGTATGTTTTGACTGTAGATGGAGTCAAATCGCTATCCACCAGAGTTTGGCGATACGTCAGCACGAGAGGCAGGGGGACACCTATGGGATCCGCGTCCCCCCCCTGTGCGCCAGCTGGGAGACAGACCAGCGCCCTGCGTAACATGCTGTGTTAGAAGGGGCTCTGGAGCCCTGGATGGTGCGCACCACAATCTCTGTAAGCGTTACCGCTCAGCAACCACATATGACGTCACTCTGCCCTGGGGAACCCCGGAAGACAGGATCCGGAGGTTCCCTCAGTATGCCAGGTCTGACAGGAGTGAATGAGGGATGGACAGCATACGCCATTTGTGGCGAATGTGATCGAGCTGTCCGAAGAAACTACCATTGGACTTTCCTTATGTAGAAAAAGACCCAGGGGAACCACCGTTTGTCCCGCAGACATTATGCTCGGGAGCCGCATCACTGACAGCGATGACACTGTCGTGTGTGGCCTGAAGCGGGACAACAGAGAGGTCAGGGCGTCCTGTCTTGGTGCTGACAACCTGGCCCTCATGGTGATCGACTTTATGTCCACGCCCGGATAACCTATCGACAAGGCGGGGACCAGAGCGGATCTTTCCCGCCAAATTATGGCAAAACCCAGCGTTTGCAGCCGCAGGACCTCTATAGTCTGCAGCGCCGCTTGCTCCCGAGAGGAGGCTACAATGAGCGGATCGTCCAAATAAAAAGGACTCTGATGCCCCTCTTCTGTAGCGGCTGGAGCACCGTTTCCATGCACTTGGAAAATGTGCGAGGGGTAGTGAGTACCCGAACTGCAGCCGGTTGAGCCGGGCCCATTGGAAGGAGAACCGCAGGGGTTTCTGTGCCCAGGAATGATTTAGACGTGAAAGTAAGCTTCTTTCAGATCCACTGACGTAAACCATTTGGTCGTGGTGGCGCACACATTCCAACACGTGCCTGATGGGCATTTGGAAAAAGTGCGCTCCATAATGTATCATTTGAACTGTGACAGGTCAAGGATGGGACGCAGTCCTCCTGACCCTCTTCGGGGTGAGAAAGTAGCGAGAGTAAAAGACCCTCGTTCTCCTCCCCTTGAAGGACGCGGGAAAAGGCTCCGCTTGTCAGCAGCCCTTCTAGCTCTGACGCCATCACGCCTGACTGTGCTAGAGATGATACCGCGCCTCCAACACACCCGCGAAAATGAGGCGGGGGGAGGCGAACTGGAGTGTGTAACCGTGTTATCGGCTTTGACATCCAAGAGTCGATGTTTGTCAAGTTAATCGATGCTGCGCTGCACCCTGATAGCACATGTCTGAGTGTTGTTCACCGGCATGGCTAGCGGGGAGCGCAGAGCCCACCCCCCGCTGGGCGACACGATCACTGCCTCGCCAGCCCGTGGTAGGGCTTTTAGAAAAGGGCAGTGGCCGGTCACCGCAGTGTGGGGCGGAGCGGCCACTGGGTTAATGTGTCCCACGCCCCGCCGGCACGCCGTGGGGAGGTGGTTCATTGAGCGGCGTCATCCACAATGGGTGGGCGCATTCCCGCTCCGGCATTACGAGGGAGGCCGTGGCCTCGCGTGTGGCAGCCTGTGCTTGTGTGGGGAACGACTGTCATATCAGCGCGTTGTTCAGAAAAATAAGGGCTGTATGAATGAGGGGAAAAAACGGCTGTTAAGATGGGAGGGAGTGGCCCTCAACATGCCGTTGTGTTTCCGACTCTCAGCCGAAGGACAGACGATCCCCGTCCCCGTCATTGCCACCGTCCGTGCCGCTTGCTGGGTGGCTCGCGAGACGGATTGGACCCGGTGGGGGCCGCCGCATGGTTCTCCGACCTCGTGCAGCCTGCCGGCCGAAGTTTATGCCGGCTGTCGCTATGGGGGGACCGGCCCAAAAAAGGCCCGTCTGGGGCTATAGGGCCGTACAGACGCATAACCAGCGTCTAACTGTCGCGGGCAGCTGAGACATGTGGATCCAGGTGTTTCGCTGGGCCACAGTCTGCCAAGCCATGACCCTGACATCGCCACCGTGATCAGGGGTGAGGATGGCGGTGGGCTATGTTGTTAGTGCCGCCAGCCCCTGGGAAAAACCCCGCATCCGTGTCGCCTTGAGCCCGGTTAAACGGGCGTAGCGAGAGAGAGGGAAGCCTTCAGATTCCCAGGCTGGGAGAAAAGCCTCCTCCACAAAAAATGTCCGGCTCTGTGAAGCGCAGCCAGAGTGATGCCCGTGAAGAGGGCGGCTCCGGGCGTAATGTCCCCGCAAAAGGCCGCGAGCGGGGCTGGCAGCTCCGCCGGGAGTGCTATGCCTCTCCGCTCTGCCGCCTTCCTGATGACCTCTGGCAGATCAACGAAGAGAGCTTTGGCGGTGGAGGCTGGGGCCGTTTGAGGCAAGGGGGAAGGCCGCCGGCGGTGCCCCCTGGCCGTTCGGGAGACGGAGAGAGCTCCAGTGGGAGGGCGTCGATCGCCGTCTCCAGGCCCAATCCCCCCAGGAGAGAGGGGGGGGATTCCTCCCAAGGGGGAGGAGGGAAAAACCGGTAACGGCGGCGCTGTCCGAGAGAACCGAGCCAGCGGACTCATGCTCGTCGAAAGACGCCGTCCGCCAGCGGCTCCAGGGTGTCGCCGGGTTTCCCTGTCTGCCCCACTGCCGCCCTGTCCCCGCTAGCCTGGCAAGACCAGAAAAGCCTCCGCCTGTCAGTTTAGCTCTTTAGATGACAGGCGGGGGCAAAGCCGGCAGGAGGCGTGGCGGGTAAGGGGCCTGGCCGGGCGAAACGGCGCCGAGGCAGGTCCCGCAGCGGGGGTGAAGGTCCGGCGGCAGGATGTAGCCGGTCCGGCAGGAGGGGCAGACGCGAGCACCGCTGGAAATTCTTAAGCTTGTCTTCATACTGCGTAATTGAAGAAAAAGTGGGAGACGAACAACGGGTCCGCTGTGTACATATACAGTAAATGCGGACGTAGTTGAGGCCCGTGCTGGACGCAAGGGCGGGAAAGAAAATCTTCACGACTGCGCATGCGCGAAGGGATAAACCCAATAGCGTAGCCCTTAGAGGGCGAAGCCTATACGAAATAGAACTGTTAGTTAGACCATATATACAGACACAAATAGAAGTTTTGCTGGATTGTAAACTACATTAGGGAAGTTGACAACTGTTGGAGTGTTGGACCATGTTGGAGCTTCAACTAACATTGTTTCATAACTTATCTGTTATATTATCTATTAATTTTTCTATTAGTTGCTTTTGGAAACTGATCTTTTGACATTTCATACACCAAGGTTCAACCTAAAATGTCTTATTTTTCACAGTTCACAAATAAGATTCAGTTTACTGTATGAAACTACAAAATATTCCCATTTATGTTGGCTCTTTTTCCTATAAGTCAATTATTGATATATTTTCTGTCAAACTAATCAATCAATCAATCCACTATATATTTGCATCTTTTATTCTATGGTGATT
>JAEKDQ010000091.1:0-26042 GCA_026937815.1 Etheostoma perlongum | reverse complement strand
CCCAAGTAACGCAGCTGGTAATCCACCTAACGCAGTCCCGGGGAGATTGAGTGTTGTGCGTCCATACACTAGCGCGGTCATGTTCACCTAACGCAGTCCTGGGGAGATTGAGTGTTGTGCGTCCATACACTAATGTTCACCTAACGCAGTCCCGGGGAGATTGAGTGTTGTGCGTCCATACACTGGCGCGGTCATGTTCACCTAACGCAGTCCCGGGGAGATTGAGTGTTGTGCGTCCATACACTGGCGCGGTCATGTTCACCTAACGCAGTCCCGGGAGATTGAGTGTTGTGCGTCCATACACTGGCGCGGTCATGTTCACCTAACGCAGTCCCGGGGGGAGATTGAGTGTTGTGCGTCCATACACTGGCGCGGTCATGTTCACCTAACGCAGTCCCGGGAGATTGAGTGTTGTGCGTCCATACACTGGCGCGGTCATGTTCACCTAACGCAGTCCCGGGAGATTGAGTGTTGTGCGTCCATACACTGGCGCGGTCATGTTCACCTAACGCAGTCCCGAGGAGATTGAGTGTTGTGCGTCCATACACTGGCGCGGTCATGTTCACCTAACGCAGTCCTGGGGCCCGTGAGGGTGTCTTTAACACCTCAGAGTTTCGAATGTTGTCAAGGTTAGAAACTGTTTCTAATAAAGTGCTGAAAGGAAGGAGCTTTTCATTTAGAGGTTAGCTTTCAGAGGCGTAACATCATACACAATTGAATGTGTGGTTGCCTAAGGAACAACATAAGTATCAACTGACATGAACGTATGTGCGTTAAGTTAACTAATCTGGGATTAGTTTTGAAAGACCTTGCAGACTATAGGAGGAGCCTATATGTATAAAAGATTAGTTACACCAGACAGTACAAATAGTTTAGACATAAACGAACCGTGAAGATGCTTCTTCATCAATGATTTTGGAAGGCGATTGTGTATATGATGGCAAACGGATATTCGCACGGCTACAACAGAGACCCTTGTTACCCTTATGGAGGAACATACTATCCCGACGCGAACACCCTGGCCTATACAGGAAACAGGAACATAGAACACTCCCCGTTACGCAACCTACAGCAAAGAATGAAGTTTGAAATGGGACCTAGAACAGATGAGTACCATCGTGAGTGTCCATCGACATCACGCGGGCATCCTACACACTCTCAGATTAATGGACCTGGGCCCAGGTATTTTCAACCACGGGATACAAATGGCTCTGATGCATGTTCAAATGGACCGAAACGGAGACCTCCTACGGAATGGCAAGGTGGATATGAACACACAATTACGAAACGTCGTACCATGTGTCCTTCTATCTCTGGAAAATATTCTAACAGACTAGCTTATGGTACAATGCAACGTGACCCGAGCGAGCCTTCGCATGCTGCCAGAAGCACCACCACACAGAAGCAAGGATATAAACCACCGTTCCGTGTTCAAACCCAGAACCCGTACACGGAGCGGTCCTGGCATGGTACGAAACCTACACATGGGGGGCCCTGTGACATTCGCAGACCTGTGAACATCGCAAGCTCTTCCAAGAGTAAATCTACCCGCACCTGGGATAAGGACAAACCGCTGGCCCCGAAACATGCACATAAGGATAAAGCAAAGAAACCCACCCGTAAAGAAGGACAGGTGTCAGATATCACGTTACAGCAGCCCAAGGCTAAAGCCAAGATACACCCGTACACACCGGACAATGTAGGAAAACTATCCGTGAAGACATCACACAAGTCGAAAGACAAGGCTTTGGTTAAGACCCATACCCCTGGTAAAGATGGACATGTGCACATATCCGCTAAAGGAGATAGCGAGCTGTGTAAGAATAAGCCTACTGGTATTCGTTCCGGGATACGAGAAGAACCCTGAAGCATAAGGGAGCCAAGGGGTCAAGGGAAACAAAGTCTATAGACCCTGTGGCTAGAAAGGGGTTGCGGCCAGTTGGGTCCCCACCGAGACCTCCGGGGTGGTGTGGTCTACACATCTATGCCTGATAAGCAAGGTCGTATTCGTTCACCCCCTGATGAAGATGGACCACGTAAGGCCAACGCTCGCATTCTCAAAGCTGGACTAGGACAGTCACCTGTTAGCAAGAAGGCTCGGTTGACATCTCCTGGAGGACTAGGACAGTCACTTGTTAGCAAGAAGGCTCGGTTGACATCTCCCGGAGGACTAGGACAGTCACCTGTTAGCAAGAAGGCTCAGTTGACATCTCCCGGAGGACTAGGACACTCACCCGCAAACAAAGCAATTCGCTTATCTCCTAAAGCAAAGGACAGTGTTACAAGTATAGACAGCAATAATGTACAAGGTACAAGTAAGCACCCGACCCCCACTAGGAAGATAAACCGACTGCCTCTACAAGTGACCCGAGGGGCAAAGGTGGGTAGTGTACCTAAAGGTAACGGTGTAACACGCGCGTCACACCTCAGGTTGCAAGCAAGGAAGAGGATAGTACTGAGACCGATGAACATAGGAAACGTATCATCGGAGTGTATAACCGAAGTTGGGTAACTCCTTATGACCAGCGGGGTGCTACAGCCTGTGAAAGAAATCGCAAAAGGTCCTGGATGCCAGCAAGGGATACCAGAGATAAACACTCGAACCCAGGGCTCGAAAGGAATGATGGCAGTGGAGATGAGAGCGAGAGTTCCGTACATCAAGCAGTGGGTCTAGTAGCAGCTCTGAGAATGGCTCGGACTCGGATAGTGATGCTGAAGACACCAAAGAAAGTGTTAAGCCCTGTAACAGTATCATATCTGACGTTCACAATCCGAGCCCCAATGGTACCGCACTCATAATAAATGCGGAACAGGATGCAGCAAGGGATACCGGAGATAAACACTCGGACCCAGGGCTCGAAAGGAATGATGGCAGTGGAGATGAGAGCGAGAGTTCCGGTACATCAAGCAGTGGGTCTAGTAGCAGCTCTGAGAATGGCTCGGACTCGGATAGTGATGCTGAAGACACCAAAGAAAGTAAGCCCTGTAACAGTATCATATCTGACGTTCACAATCCGAGCCCCAATGGTACCGCACTCATAATAAATGCGGAACAGGATGATTTCGCTGCGGATGAGTATAATGTTTCGCACAGTGTACCCCGAGCATGAGCAACATTGTACGACCAGACCTGATACAGATGATGATAATGATAATGGAACTCGTAAGCGTACAAAGGCCAGTGTTTCAGAAACGGATGCCGGGTCCGATGTCGATGAGCCTGGTAAGGTGTCTGGAGCTCAAGAGACTAAATGCGCGCATTCGGATTCCGATGTTCACGGCGAGGAATATGCCTGTAAGGACCCTGAGGCTCGGGATGATGAATGTAACGATACCGATTCGGAGGTAAATGACACTGTAACACATGAGCATGAAACCTCCAATGTTCCAGACAGCGAATGTAATGATGCAGTATCTGATGTTGATGCAAATGAAACACATGAGCACAAAGAGGGAGAGCTAGATGCGATGACAGGGCAGAGCGTGCGCGTGTGGAAGCTGAGACACAACATAGTATATCCCACAACACCGGAACACACATGCTCCGGCATCCAGATACCGGACAACGTTGATCGAACAGGACAAGAGTAAAGGCCACAGGTATGAACGCCAAGACCTGGGGGTTGCAGACAGAAGGGACACTGAGAATGATGACCATGTAGATTCTACAGATGTCAACACGGGTATAGGTAGTGACAAGTGTCATCACACAGAACCTGGTGATCTCGAGCAAGGGTCGGAGAGTGTAAGGGAGCAACAGATCCAACAGATCCCTCATCGTGATGTACAATACGAAGAAACCTATTGTGCAACACAGTCTATCCTGAACAGTACCCGGTTTCCCAGTGAGAATGTCAGCCACCTTGATCCAGGGACACCGTTCACTGTAGATGACATGGACACAGGTATAGGTCTAAGGTGTGCACACCAAGACACTCAGGGCCCGGAAAAAAAGGTCACCAGCAAAGATGAACATGTAGATCCTACAGATGTCAACACGGGTGTAACCAGTGGGTGTCAAGAAACCGGTGATGTTGACCATCAACGTTCAGAGATCCTAAAAGAGGTCACGCAACAGGCCCATCAGCAGGAAGGTCAATATGAAGAAACCTATTGTGCAACACAGTCTATGTTAGACAGTTCCAGGTTCCCTAGTGACAGTTTCAGCCAGCTGAATCTGGTCATGCAATGTGTAATCCAGGACCTGGACCAGCGGAGGTCTCCGAATCACATACCTGGATGTCCCGTGTCACCGTGTTCCAGAGCGGGTAGCAGTCAGGCAGCGCAAGACACGTATGTATCCAGTTACATGCACATTTGTATAGGTGTATATACATGACCTACACCAGTGTAACTAACATACCTTTTTGTATGCCCCCTACAGGGATGATGAAGTACACAGGGATATTGCCTATGCAAACAGCTATCAAAGTGATGATAAGCAGTCACCACATAGTAACAAGTGGCTGCAACAGTGTAAAGGTATCCACGACTTTATTGACATCTGTCAAGCACAGCAAGCCTTCTCACAACTCCCAGAGCAACAGGTACCAGCCCCCTATATATCCCCCGTGAATGCAAGAGTGTGTCAACAACAGCCTACAGGCACCCCTGAACAGCAGCAACGGCGGACAGGGTTCACACAACACCCTGAACAGCATGCCCCAGCACCACTCCCCGAGCAGCAACACGTAACCCCTCATGTGTCACCTGAACAACAGGCACAAACACATACCCAGGCGCTATACCCAACACCACCGAAGTCCGATGCCGTTGCCAGCTATGACATTCCGGACTTGGAGCAACACCCCTCTGTTAGCACAGTGTTGTCAATGGTAAAGAAATTGATAACGTGCCCTGCCTGTAATACCGTATTCAATAGAGATGTTATATGTTGCCAATACCAGATACAGCTGAATCGGCCCATTCAATGTGCGTGTGGATGCGTACTGTGCACGATGTGTTATCGCAAACATGGTGGCTGCAGGGCACATGGTCTAGTATCTAACCGAGGGCCCGTTAACACAGCCGTGAGTACCTTGGCCAGCTCTCCAGAACTAGAGACAGTAGGTGAATGGGCCCTTGAGTATGATATCGATGACCTGTGCAAAGTGCCTACAAATATGTATGTGCAGTATATCATGGCCACCGGCGACGGTCCAACCGAACAGCAGTTGAAAACCGGTACGTGTACATTGTTAGTTACTACCTACATGTATGTGTATATGAATGTACCCGAACTAACCTATGTCGTTCTCTCTAATGTCCACAGCCTTCGACCAACTCCTAAGAGCAAAAGATGGCGTATGCTTCAAGTATTGGGCCAACGAACCACTGTCTACATTCGTTGCGTACAGATACGCGTTTGTATGCCTCACATACCAGGATTCTGGGACCATGTCAGTGCGGGAGCGCGTACACAGTCTACCACCACCCAGTCTATGTTAGGACCGGACTATTATCTACCAAAGCTATTCAATGTGGTGCTGCAACCTTATAGATTTCACTGGTGCTGTTTTGTGTTCAAGACGTACGTGATCCTAGCTATGTGGTGTACTAAGTTGATGGAAAGGGTAGAGATGATACACCCTCTTGTGGATGCATCACTGCACAGCCTCATCGAGACCGCGGGGTTCCGAAGGATGGTAGTGTACCTATCCCGCTGGTTCACTGTCCAGTACACAAAACCAGGGGGTAGACAACTCAAGATAGTCCTGGATTGTAAGCCCTCCGAAGGTACCCTGGTTCACATGATGGCATCCTTAGCATACCGCTCTGAGGTCCGAATGCAAAAAGGTCATCCCAGTGGTTACACAACGAAGGACCTCCAAAGACTGTATGAATTACACCCTGGACATCAATACAGCTGAATCTATGTTTACAGCTCCGAGTGCTGTGACCAATGCGTCCGACATGATCGATATAGTCGGGGCCTTTAATAGGGGCAACGAGTCAGATGTGTCTCTGGACTATATGTTCACTGACACAGAATATTACAGCTGCTACAAATGAAGAACATTTCACCCATGGCCTTACGGAGCACGCACCGGCCTACTATGGCAGTGGTGTAGTACCCCATGATACTGTGTAGTATGTATAGTGAATTGTGTGTGTGACAGATACATTATTGCCCTTTTGATAAATAATAGTGATATATAGTACGTGCATTGTGAGGTGATGGTGTCTTGGTAAGGTATGACCTCTGTTTACCTGTTTGTGTAGGGTTCACGGTAGCCCTACAGGACCGCTGATTATTCTGTTACAATACATTTCTTTGACGCCTTTGTGATACGTGTACATAACGTTACATTTCCTTTTGATACAATGGTGATTATACTGTGTTTCTGTTAGGTACTTGGACACATTACATGTCGCATCTGCCTTTGTTACATTTCCTTTTGATACAATGGTGATTATACTGTGTTTCTGTTAGGTACTTGGACACATTACATGTCGCATCTGCCTTTGTTACATTTCCTTTTGATACAATGGTGTTTATACTGTGTTTTCATATCTGCCTTGTGGTATATGGTGAAGCTGACCTTTGATATGTGTCATGTATTGTGACATCATCGTAATAAATAAACCTATGTCTTTAAATGAAGAACTGTGACACAATGAAGGCCCTAAAGACTATACGGATTACACACTGGACACCCATACAGATGTATGTATGTACGTTTACGGCTCCTGGTAATGTGATCGTATGTACACTGGCAAGGAACATTGAAGCTGCTACAGATGAAGGAACCTCCTCCAAGGGCTCTACGGAAGAGGACGCGCGAAATGTGATATTCTATACATTCTATATATGTATCTGCGGTTTGATACGTGCCATGTCCTATGATACCACAGACATATATAAACATTCACAGATGTATATCTGCGTTACGTGTTATTACATACACCTAACATAAGCTCATCCATACACGTAATATAGTAAATAAACATTTGAATGAAGAACCGATGTATGTATGTATGTATGCATGTATGTATGTATGTATGTATGTATAGGAACCTGTGACAGGTTTGGCTAGTTAGTAATGGGATTCCGTTGTCCTGTGGGGTATTTAATGGTACCAGAGCTGGGGAAATCCACTATTCACATTATCACAATGGAGCGCACACATACACAGGTGCCCCGAACTACGATTGATGCGTGTCTCCAAACCCATGAACCCACGGATGATCGGATGGAGTACATTGTACCACCTGCCCCAAAGAAACGGACAGTCTCCGAGATGGAGAAGCTACACTTGAGGATCAATAGGCTGTCCGTGAGGGACCGTGTAATGCTAAGGAGAAGATTGTTTGTCCAATAACTCTAGGCTCCTCTGCGTGACATCCCGGTGTAGCCCGCTAAATACCTGAGTGGAATCAGCTGGACGTGGCCTGTACCGAGGTGACACCGCTATGGACTCTGCAGGAGCTCAGCGTATTTAACCCTGGTGCATATATGCGCTCTCGATAACAACACACCAGTATGAGAGCAACCTGTTGAGAGGGCCTCGAATATAATCCCTAACCCTAAACCTCCATGGCCACTGTGTCAACATAGCAACATTCATGAGATCCACCTGGTGCGGCTATGCCGATATGTACATGCTCTGACAAACCTGGCTCGGATTTACATCTGGACATTCTGTATGAAAGGGACCTGTGTGAGATGATGTGTGTACAGAGGGTATGGGAACCAAAGGGAAATAAAGGTACCGTTTATACAGTATCATGTTGTGTTGTTTTATTCACATCATGCCAGCATTTTATATCACAAGCACACATAACATGGTGGTTAAGTGATTCACACACCAGTATGAGAGCAACCTGTTGCGAGGACCTCGAATATAATCTCCACCATAAACCTCCATGGCCACTGTGTCAACATAGCAACAGTCATGAGATCCACCTGGTGCAGCTATGCCGATATGTACATGCTGTGACAAACCTGGCTCGGATTTACATCTGGACATTCTGTATGAAAGGGACCTGTGTGAGATGATGTGTGTACAGAGGGTATGGGAACCAAAGGGAAATAAAGGTACCGTTTATACAGTATCATGTTGTGTTGTTTTATTCACATCATGCCAGCATTTTATATCACAAGCACACATAACATGGTGGTTCAGTGATTCACACGTGTCAATAATGGTACAGCCAATAGTATCTATTTAAACAGGCCCTGTTGTTTCCAGGCACATGTGGGCCTAACCGAGGGCTCAGTTGGTCTTCTACACTCTGATGATGGCTGTAGAAACAGCTTGCTCCGAAGTAGCAGATGCCTCTACCTTTATTGAAATGCTTACATGGTATAGTCCCGATGAAGTCCATGTATCTCCGTATTACTCGTGTCTTTTCCGCTCCGTTCGCAACCCAATATGGACTCGGTACAAATACGTATGAGATACGTCTGCATACAGGGCACGTATTGACAGCCGCACCATCCTCCCGCTTCGTCCTCCTCCAGGTACGGATACACTCCACGCAGTAGCAGTGGTTGCAGTTGGGAAGTATTCCGAATCTACGTTTACTCCTGGTCTCTTTATCTGAAACAATCTCAAGGCACACACAACAGAGCATGCCCTGAGACTCTCTCGAGCTGTCACCTTTAGAGTATTGCGTTTTCCATATAGCCTCGTTAGAGACAGGGCTTGATGGCTAGTCATCCTCTTTCTCTGGTACGTAGCTCTGATAAATGTATGCAGTGTGTCGAGTGTGGACCGTTAGTGACCGAGCAGTTCAATATTCCTCCTCACTGTCATAGACACTCTGTACCCGTGCACCTCTCTCTGAGCCTTTAGGTACCCTGCCGTGTGCAGGAGCACTATAGTCTTGCTGTGGTATATTGGGGTAAAGAGCATTTCGTTGTGGTATATGTGGGACGGGCGCGTTGATGCGTGACACGTGGTGTATTTGGTCCTGGTGTCTATGATCTGGTTCAGGGCCGCTTTGCGCTGTGTGATATATACGCTCTTGGTGCTGTTGCACAGGGTATTCTCGATGCTCCGCTACACTCCGCTGGCTATGATAGGGTATCCCAACCATTGGACCGCCGCCCAGTATTGGTGGCGCAGAAGGATAGTTTGTACTGACATTCGAGTCAATCCAGCTCCCGGGTATGTCTGATAACGCCGCTGTACGTTGTATTGAGACTGGTAGACAGAAGTGACTCGTAGGTGCAGCGCTACTCATGCAATAACGGAACAATAGATAAATGTAATACCTAGACAGCTTGCGCACATCCATTGCTATATTGGGCTGTATAGACGCCTCTACCCCCGTGGTACTTTTACACTCCATTGCATGGAGAGACTCCAGGTCCGCCCTTGGTATGTACAACGAGTCCGCGCTTCCACATATCCCTCAACAGCTGGAGTGCGAGCTGTGTAGTGTCACGGTCCTTGACCGTGGTCTCATGCAGTAGTCCAACAGCAGGCGCGCCTGCAACTATCAGACACTCGAAGAGTGACACGCAAGCATGGTCAGAGAACCTTAGGGTCCTTACGGAGTTGGCCGTCATGTCCTATTTAACTACCACATCGAGGCTTGTACCATGTGTGTATACTAGGTAACAGTCGGAATGGCGGCGCTGGCCGAGGGTCAAGGGAATATTCCAGCAATACTGATCAAACTCATAGAGCGCAAGAACCTTTATCACGTCAAGACATTACCTTATGGTGATACGCGAGGCGTGCTTCGTTGGCTGGGACTGTCCTATGAATTTACGCGTGGACAAGACACGGTTTCGGTTGTAGAGGAATGTATCCGGGCGCTTTGTGTTACGGACGTGGAAGTGATAAGTATCACGGATGTACGCAATATACAGGGTAAACCCCGCGTGCTGGTGTACGTGAAGCGGGACCGCTCGGGAACCAACGATTCTATTGTACTGTTTAGAGTTGTGCAGTGGTGTAATACGAACCTAAACAACAACATCAAGAATGTAGAGACCCTATCGCAGATGACTGTGGATGCATTACCTGGATTCAAGCTGGTACAAAGCTCCCACATTGATGCACAAGCAAAACCTCAGGAATGTGTGCCTATAATCGACGGGTACCAACCTACGGAGTATAAGACTGTCTCGCCTAAAGTGACAGGCTTGTGCACGGATGGTTTCCACAGGAAACATGTGCCTCTACAGAGTACGCGAGAAGCCGAAACATGGAGATTGTATTCATGTATACCAGGACCTGATGTACAAGAGGTGGACATAGAGGGACTTATAACAAGAGCGAATAACGTCTTGGGCCGTGGAGGATTTGGTGTGACTGTTCCCATTACGAATGACCTCGTGGTGAAAACCTGCCTGTTTCCAGATATGGTTGACTGGAGCATTCCATTCATTTCAGAGGACTTTCGGAGGTATGCACATGTAGCGTCCCAGATGGAGGAACTGATGATTGGAGTATCGATGAAGCACCCACACATATTACGTACATTCGGAGGGTACTGGTGTGACATACCAGGCTACCAACTGGGAGGTAGAGGTGTACTTGTTATGGAACGTGCCTTGTGTTCCCTACACGAGAGTTCCTGTGTGTACATACGCGTAATACCATGATACTACCCGTGGTGGAACTAGACACTCTAAAGGGACTGGAGTACCTGAGATCGCGAGTTATTCAACATAAGGACTTTACATACAGGAACGTTCTGGTGTGCAGCCAACCCGACCGAAGGCCTATACCCTTCGCTTTTAAGATAAGTGACTTTGGTACTGCATGCAATTTCTCTACCCCAGACCAGCCCGGGGTAACAGACTCCACATGGCCCCAGAGATCTTATGGTGTTTGAATGCTACATCGGCAAGTGATATATTCAGCTGGTACTGTGTAATGTGGGAACTGCACAACCGTACACCCTCTGGTCGAGTTCAAGTCCAGGGCGGGGTTCAAGGGTATTGTAAGAAGACGTATGCTGCAAACCTATCCAAGCTACTGGGAGTATACAAACCATATGATATGACAACCCTAGACAGAGGACACATGAAGGCCATCGATGCGTGTTCACTGTACCACAAGTACAAAAGACAGCAGGCCCACAGTGGCAGAGATAGATGTAACACTACGAGAGAGAGGTGCCAATATAACAGATAAACAGTTCGTATCTATAGGCAAGCTATGTGTTACACTGTTTCCACAAGAGAGGTGGTCACCCTCCGACTTGCTGTCCCTTGAGCGGTACAGAAGGTTGGATGAAGATGTAAGTTCAGCTCATGTCCCAGTGGTAAACATCCCTTTATCTGTACGGTTAGGCGAATATAGGGCTACAGATATCATAGTAGCTGAGGACTGTGTCCCCGTTGAGCTGACTGGCACCGATCACCAGGTTATCACACACACATTGAAACCGTACTATGGGCTAGATCTACTTAGGTTAGTGCCTGATGTTATCCAGCCTTATCAATGGTACCGTAATAAAGTGGAAAGCATGGTATCATTATGCGGAAAAGGGTCTAGGCCACAGGAGAAACGCAAAGCCTCCGAGGCTGAAACACATTTACATGTAAGGCGCTCGAAGTTGAATGACCAGGGGCTAGGTACCTCGTCCGGGGTATGCGCTGGAACCCATTTCCCTATAACGCGCTCGACATTGAACGACCAGGGGGCAGGTACCTCGGCTGGGTTATGTGCGCGTAGCGTTGCTAGAATACCCTCGTTTCCCATACAGGGTCTAGGGCCACAGGGTGGAATGGGGACTGGTGGTGAACACGGGGGATGCGTTGAGTCTCCCCAGGTTCGGGGGTGTGTCACAATACAAGACCTAGCTGCTTGTAACAGGCCCCACTCGGAACGCGTGGGCAGGGGTCCTGTGCTGCTGAGCGGACAGGTGCCTTTGAACATTGTGCCACTCGGACAACCCGCACACCAGAGCCCGGCGCAGGGGGCACTTGGTAATGTGATAGCCAAGGTTAAGAAGGTTAAGGGCGAGATTGATACAATGATGGTAATCCTAAAGAGTAGAAACGAAGCAGAGATGCGTTTGTTCAAGGACAACGTGATTGTACTATCACAGACTATGACCCGGATGTACCCTATGTTATTCACAGGTCCTAGAAATGAGTGGTGTAGGTGTTCAATGCGTACCGGGATGGTAATCTTTCAATATGCACATACATTCCAACATTGGACGCGAATGTCAACGTGGAACCCGTGTAACGAAGCCGAGACTATAAACGTGCTATATCAAGTATTTAGCACACTCAAAGTAGCTGTGGAGAGTAATGTACTGCCGATACACATGCAGGAGTTGAGTCTTGTGACTAGCGAAGGTTCGGTGATGATTGATGTCATCCCATATCTCTGTAATAACTACACTACATCGCATCCTCTGTTCGGGAACCAGTGCCCTGCACTGATGTCCTTGTGTGCCTCTCTAGTAACGAAATACATACCTAATGATTCACTGTGCACATTGCTAAAGGGCACAACACCACATCATCAGCAGGTGTCACATACCCTAACGAATGTCATGACATGGTTAGAGGGGACCTCGGGTCGCAGAATGCAACGGGAGCCGCCTAGGCTAATGCCATTGGACGGTCTCGTTACATTCAAGGATTATACCACCGAAATAACTAACTGGCTTACTGGTGAAGGTGACCCGGAATGTGATGGGAAGACCAATGCTAAGGTACTTGTATACGGAGAGCCTAGTGTGTTGAACTACGAAAAGCTACCTACAGGAGACCTTGATGATGTACTATTGCACACTATAGTTAAGAGCATAGTTATGAGACTGAAGGTCAGGGTTTTTGGCTCGTATGGGCTACAGGTAACTGCGCTAGATTGTACTAGGCCTCCCTTCAAGATATCCATCAACCCGTCGGCGCTGAAGAACGTACCCCGTGTGGATGAACTAGACGGGTCTACATTAGACCTTGTATCCGGGGAGGGGTCGCATCGGGACAGATGTACTATGTATACATATGACGGTCAAGGTAGATCACGGGCCCCGGTTGTGATGTTTACAAAACTTAGGAAAGAAGGGCCATTACCTGACTTTGACGTATGACTTCTACAGGGTAGTGATTCTTATTGTTACTGTACATACCAATGCTCAAATGAAAGAGCTACATGATGTGTTCCGGAATCTGACACTGTTCAGTGGAACGGAGTATTGAACCCCTTGTGTATAGTGTATAGATTCATGTAACTTGTGCTATGTGGCTACTGTACAATACTGTTTTACACTGAATGTATGGATGTCATTTCTGTATAATAGAAATAAACACTGTTGTAACCTGTCAATGTGTATAATGTCATACATACTGGAGACACACAGTATATACAAACGTTTATTATATATCCACAGTACCACATCACTATACAGAGCATCACATGACCATAGAAACACATCTAACACCTGCCATGTAACTTTCCAGATAGATGCACATATATGATTGAACACTAATTGCGCTAGCAGTAATGTCATTGCTTCACAAAATATCTATCCAGAGTATTGACACCACGCTTAACCAGTCTGTTAGGTCTGTGTGGCTGTGGGCACATTTCCCTGCACTGGGGTGTAGGGACATGATCTGATACCCCCGACACACTGTCAGCTAGTCTCTCTAAATACACAACCATACATGCAGCTCGAGGCATTGCCATGCGCTTCATATGTTGTTTACACTGGTTAGACATTCTTGTAACAAGGGTCCGATTACATGAATACTGTATATTCTGTGCCCTCGAAGTCTCCGTGGACTTCTCGGCGGCTGCACACTCCCCGGTGTGCTGCACCTCGGTCTCTGGTTCCACGTCTGATACACCAACCTCCGAGGTAGACGCAGTCACGGGAGGACACTGCAGATGCGTACCCATATGTTGGTCAACCTTCTTCACGGAGGAATCTAGATGACTCAGGTCACTACTGTGTTGATCCTTCTGGGACACCTGTGGGTTGGCCTCATTACCCTTTGTTGTTTCGCCCACACACAGGCTACCTCGGACAGATTTGCCCTTACTCCCTATTCCACGTTTAATCGTGGCCCGCACGTTCTTTCCTGTAGTCTTGCTTGTGTTCTCATCTACACTCATGAACCTTTTCATACGCTTTGCCTGTGGAGTGTTCCCGTATCCACTGGGTGACGGCGAACACACACTCGGTGATGGCGCTGCGTGATCTGGGTGAATGTGTTCGCCTGCCGTACGCGAACATGTGCTTCTAACAGCTCTACGTTTCTGTGACCCTGGTGCACGTTTACCTGTTGCTTTAAGCGTACTACCAGACTGCATGGTGCTTTGTGCCTTTATAGCCTTTGTCAAACCGCGCCCAGTGGTTTTTGCATCACGTTCTTTCCTTGAGCACGAAGGTACACTGGCCTCGTGAGAATACACAGTACTGGCCATACCTATCAATTGGCTTTCCGTACCGAGGTCCGTGTTGTTGTACATGTTTCCCGGTTGGTTCGGACACTGGCTCGGTATTCGTAGACGCTTCGTGGGCCGGGGTGCATATTGCTGTGATATCCTCTTCGGACTCTGTGGTATCGATAATACGCTTCGCGCCTCTACCTCTCCGAGCTGTGCTGTCACCACCCATTTTCCGTGTCATAACAAGAGGGGCCTCGCAGGTTACGGGTTCATCATCTGAGTCAGACTCGAATGTTGGGTTGTAACTACCGATATTGCCCCCCACCATTCTGCTGCAGCGGGGTGACTCGTCCCCTGAAGCAGACCGGGAGATGCGCTTGTACCTAGCCCTCTTAACCGGATCGCGTGTGCGGGCTACAATGAGTTTCGGCGTTTACGCTGACACGGGGAGAGGCTCATCGGTGTCCTCGCTAGTAGATACCCTGTCCAGAGGACCATCATTTATGAAACTATCGCTGGAGTCGTATTCATCAAGACTCTGATTCTCATCGCAACTCATGGTATCAGTAAGGTCCTCGCCGTACATTTCGTCAACGTCCTCGCATTCCCCACCTTCGCGATCCCCTTCGCTTTCACTGTTACATTCCTCAGCCTCGCTCAACCAGGCACGGTCCTCATCATTCCTGCGTACACGGGGCCGTTTGTTTCGGTATGTAGGTACACGTGAACTATCCGAGCGAGCAACATGTACCTTAGAGTACGGTACATTATGAGACTCGAAAGCCTTGCTATCAGCAAAACACTCATGTATCCTACGTTTCCATGTCTCACTCGATGTGTAGTCTAGGCACTGAACCAGAGCCTTACTGAGCCTATCTTCTAAGCCATGGCCCCTGACCACATTTACCACTACCCGATTCGCGATGACCCACTCTCTGAGTATCTCGCTATAGCTGCTATGCAAAAGCGTATCGTCTAACCCGAGGAGGGTGCAAATTGCCTCTCTCCGACGCGAGTCCCCGCTCAACCACGGTTCGCAAAGGATCAGTGTGGACATGTTCTTGATCCATTTTAAAGGTTCACATTTCTCCGGTATTACCATGGAATACATCTCGTTCTCGCGGGTATAGTCTTGGGGATCTACCTCGGAATCGGAATAGTGGTCACCTTCATTGGTCTTGTTGACTTTCTTAAGCTTACTGTAGTATGTGCGGAGTTTCAAAAATATCACCTTTACATTAGCACACATCTGCACTTGGTCTTTGCCTCGTTTCACATCTTTAGCCAGCACGTGCCAGGTTCTCTGTGCCTTGGCCACATCCCCGTTCGGTTCATACTGATCAAACTCTTGCTTGAGCGAGGCCAGCCTTTCGGGTGTATAGGAGGGACATAGCGCCGCGCATTTGCTCATGGTCTTCACTAGAGCGCGCCACTCCATTCGTGTTTGATCCTCGATCATACTGATACGCTTCCGCCTAACAGTTATACGAACAGTATCGTCCGAAGCGTACTTGGTCCACATGCTTACACAACGTTTTACCCTATCGATAGGACAATATAGAAGTTCCGCTGCTACAAACGCGTTAGGGATCTTCATTGACATGAACCTAATGCCTAGGTCGACAACCTCTATCATTATTGGGTCTACGATCATGCTCTCCACGTGTTTGGGTATGTAGTTGCACCAACTGTTAGGGTTCACGCGTTTGATGAACGCTGTCAGAGCAGGATAGTGTATCTCCTGATACACATCCTGGCCTGTAATGAATGTCTCTCTGTCCAATTGCTTTAGAGTATCATTCCAGCAGCCAACGAGCTCTCCGTTCCCCTTCACGTAACATTGCTTAACGGATCTGTAAAACCGTAGAGTTGTAGACACATACAGATGCGTACACTCCGATTGCTTAGACCTCAGAGTAAGTACCGGCAAGGTATCTAGTCTTTTTCCTGTCCGTTTGAAGTATACCGTGCGCGGATGTGAATCGTCGGTATACTGGAACCGGTCAGATCTGGTATAACGTGATGTTCCTGCAGGTAGTCCACGTCGGACTCGGTTCTCGGGTACATGTATCACCGTTTACTATGCAGCACAGGGGCTGTAGTACCTCCGTGTGTGACACGGTGTTCTCGGCGTTCTGCCCTTCCGTGTGTAACAACTGTTCGGGCTGTATTTGCTGAAAGGACGGGGTGATAGCCTCCTGATGTGTGGGTACCTCAAGGGACATGTCCCAGAACTCAAACATGTGACCCGTTACGTCTTTCAGTAGTCTGAGGCTTTCGTAACCCGGGACAAAAAGTACTTCTTGAATAAAGTAGGCATCCCTAGTTGCTTTACATTTCGTTGGTATGGCCACGGTATAATGTTCCTAGCATGGACCTGGTCATATCGTAGAACAGCAGGTGGTGTGGTTCTGCATAGTGGGTCACAACAGGAATCACCTTCTTACCATTTTCTGTTATCAGGTCATCGTTGGGTACATATAAGCCCATGTAATTACCGTGCGCCAACAACACATGTTTAAGTCCAACTTTGTCCACATTCGCAACGGAATCTAACGCGTTCCCACCTTGGATGTCCACCAGGTCCATTAAGGCCAGCAAGAGAGAGCGGGACGGCTTGTGAGTTATACAATCCGCGTTCCGTATTACCATATCCCTTATGTTTCTGTACACAGTCTTTGGTTTGCATATCCTCTCCGTTCCGGATAATTCCTCCTGTCTCAATGTCATTAGTTGTGCAACCACGTCTAACAGCCCGTGTGTTGCCACACAACTGAACGGTAAGGCATAACTCGATGAGAGATACCAAGGCGGTTCAGTTGTTACAATGTATTTAGGTCCCGTCCCATCCATCATAGCACGTATGCTTCACGTCCCGTCTGTTCCTCCTCGAGGTGTGCAGGACATATACCCTGACTCTGTATGACTGTACTGCGCTGCACACAGCAGCATATGCTTTCATACCGCCCCCTACCGAGTCCGTGTACCACGTAATCACCAACCGCACACACATAGCAGTGTTATCTGGATACCCAATCACTCCAACCCTACAGGATGGGTCACGCCTCTGTATGCTGTGTTGTGCTACTTGTGTCATATACTGCCAGTCGTGCAAACGGCCGCATCTCTGAAATCGACCGCACCTCTGTACACAAGGATGTACATTACTCCGTAGGCCGTGGCCGCATCTCTGAAATCGACCGCACCTCTGTACACAAGGATGCCCATTACTCCGTAGGCCGTGGCCGCATCTCTGAAATCGGCCGCACCTCTGAAAACTGGAGCACCTCTGAAAACTGGAGCACCTCTGTATGCCTGTGTATGCTACTTGTGCCTCTGAATAAACTTTTGAATACTGTGTGTGTGTGTGTGTGTGTGTGTGTGTGTGTGTGTGTGTGTGTGTGTGTGTGTGTGTGTGTGTGTGTGTGTGTGTCTCAGTACGTATGACATTATACACATTGACAGGTTACAACAGTGTTTATTTCTATTACACAGAAATGACATCCATACATTCAGTGTGAAACAGTATTGTACAGTAGCCACATAGCATAGCACAAGTTACATGAATCCATTCACTACCCTGTAGAAGTCACACGTAAAGTCAGGCAATGGCTCTGTATGCTGTGTTGTGCTGCAAACGGCCGCACCTCTGACAACCGGCCGCACATATGAAATCGGCCGCACCTCTGACAACCGGCCGCACATATGAAATCGGCCGCATCTGAAAACGGCCGCACCTCTGACAACCGCCGCACCTCTGAAAACCGGAGCACCTCTGAAAACTGGAGCACCTCTGTATGCCTGTGTATGCTACTTGTGCCTCTGAATAAACTTTTTGAATACTGTGTGTGTGTGTGTGTGTGTGTGTGTGTGTGTGTGTGTGTGTGTGTGTGTGTGTGTCTCCAGTACGTATGACATTATACACATTGACAGGTTACAACAGTGTTTATTTCTATTACACAGAAATGACATCCATACATTCAGTGTGAAACAGTATTGTACAGTAGCCACATAGCATAGCACAAGTTACATGAATCCATTCACTACCCTGTAGAAGTCACACGTAAAGTCAGGCAATGGCTCTGTATGCTGTGTTGTGCTGCAAACGGCCGCACCTCTGACAACCGGCCGCACATATGAAATCGGCCGCACCTGTGACAACCCGGCCGCACATATGAAATCGGCCGCATCTCTGAAAACGGCCGCACCTCTGACAACCGGCCGCACCTCTGAAAACCGGAGCACCTCTGAAAACTGGAGCACCTCTGTATGCCTGTGTATGCTACTTGTGCCTCTGAATAAACTTTTTGAATACTGTGTGTGTGTGTGTGTCTCCAGTACGTATGACATTATACACATTGACAGGTTACAACAGTGTTTATTTCTATTACACAGAAATGACATCCATACATTCAGTGTGAAACATTATTGTACAGTAGCCACATAGCATAGCACAAGTTACATGAATCCATTCACTACCCTGTAGAAACACGTACAGTCAGGCAATGGCTCTGTATGCTGTGTTGTGCTGTGTTGTGCTGTGTTGTGAAAACGGCCGCACCTCTGACAACCGGCCGCACATATGAAATCGGCGCATCTCTGAAAACGGCCGCACCTCTGACAACTGGCCGCACCTCTGAAAACCCGGAGCTCCTCTGAAAACTGGAGCACCTCTGTATGCCTGTGTATGCTACTTGTGCCTCTGAATAAACTTTTGAATACTGTGTGTGTGTGTGTGTGTGTCTCTCCAGTACGTATGACATTATACACATTGACAGGTTACAACAGTGTTTATTTCTATTACACAGAAATGACATCCATACATTCAGTGTGAAACAGTATTGTACAGTAGCCACATAGCATAGCACAAGTTACATGAATCCATTCACTACCCTGTAGAAGTCACACATTCTTCTCAGGCAATGGCTCTGTATGCTGTGTTGTGCTGCCCTCTAAACGTGCACCTCTGACAACCGGCCGCACATATGAAATCGGCCGCACCTCTGACAACCGGCCGCACATATGAAATCGGCATCTCTGAAAACGGCCGCACCTCTGACAACCGGCCGCACCTCTGAAAACCGGAGCTCCTCTGAAAACTGGAGCACCTCTGTATGCCTGTGTATGCTACTTGTGCCTCTGAATAAACTTTTGAATACTGTGTGTGTGTGTGTGTCTCCAGTACGTATGACATTATACACATTGACAGGTTACAACAGTGTTTATTTCTATTACACAGAAATGACATCCATACATTCAGTGTGAAACAGTATTGTACAGTAGCCACATAGCATAGCACAAGTTACATGAATCCATTCACTACCCTGTAAAGTCACACGTAAAGTCAGGCAATGGCTCTGTATGCTGTGTTGTGCTGCAAACGGCCGCACCTCTGACAACCGGCCGCACATATGAAATCGGCCGCACCTCTGACAACCGGCCGCACATATGAAATCGGCCGCATCTCTCTGAAAACGGCACCTCTGACAACTGGCCGCACCTCTGAAAACCGGAGCTCCTCTGAAAACTCACCTCTGTATGCCTGTGTATGCTGCCTACTGTGTAAACTGTTTGTGTGTGTGTGTGTGTGTGTGTGTCTCCAGTACGTATGACATTATACACATTGACAGGTTACAACAGTGTTTATTTCTATTACACAGAAAATGACATCCATACATTCAGTGTGAAACAGTATTGTACAGTAGCCACATAGCATAGCACAAGTTACATGAATCCATTCACTACCCTGTAGAAGTCACACGTAAAGTCAGGCAATGGCTCTGTATGCTGTGTTGTGCTGCAAAACCGCATTCCTCTGACAACCGGCCGCACATATGAAATCGGCCGCACCTCTCTGACAACCGGCCACATTGACAGGTTACATATGAAATCATCCATACATTCAGGGCTCCACATAGCTGAAAAACTCATTCACTACCCTTGCACCGTCCAATCTGACAACTGGCACCTCGCACCTCTGAAAAACCGGAGCTCCTCTGAAAACTGGAGCACCTCTGTATGCCTGTGTATGCTACTTGTGCCTCTGAATAAACTTTTGAATACTGTGTGTGTGTGTGTGTGTGTGTGTGTGTGTGTGTGTGTGTGTGTGTGTGTGTGTGTGTGTGTGTGTGTGTGTGTGTGTGTCTCCAGTACGTATGACATTATACACATTGACAGGTTACAACAGTGTTTATTTCTATTACACAGAAATGACATCCATACATTCAGTGTGAAACAGTTTGTACAGTATTGTACCCTGTAGCCAGTCAGGCAATAGCATAGCACAACAACCGGCCGCACATACATGAATCCATTCACTACCCTGTAGAAGTCACATTCAGTGTGAAACATTATTGTACAGTGCAGCCACATAGCATAGCAAAGTCAGGCAATGGCTCTGTATGCTGTGTTGTGCTGCAAACGGCCGCACCTCTGACAACCGGCCGCACATATGAAATCGGCCGCATCTGAAAACCGGCCGAGCACCTCTGAAAACGGCCGCACCTCTGACAACTGGCCGCACCTCTGAAAACTGGAGCACCTCTGAAAACTGGAGCACCTCTGCCTGTATGCTACTTGTGCCTCTGAATAAACTTTTGAATTTGTGTACTGTGTGTGTGTGTGTCTCCAGTACGTATGACATTATACACATTGACAGGTTACAACAGTGTTTATTTCTATTACACAGAAATGACATCCATACATTCAGTGTGAAACAGTATTGTACAGTAGCCACATAGCATAGCACAAGTTACATGAATCCATTCACTACCCTGTAGAAGTCACACGTAAAGTCAGGCAATGGCTCTGTATGCTGTGTTGTGCTGCAAACGGCCGCACCTCTGACAACCAGCCGCACATATGAAATCGGCCGCACCTCTGACAACCGGCCGCACATATGAAATCGGCCGCATCTCTGAAAAACGGCCGCACCTCTGACAACCGGCCGCACCTCTGAAAACCGGAGCTCCTCTGAAAACTGGAGCACCTCTGTATGCCTGTGTATGCTACTTGTGCCTCTGAATAAACTTTTGAATACTGTGTGTGTGTGTGTGTGTGTGTGTGTGTGTGTGTGTGTGTGTGTGTGTGTGTGTGTGTGTGTCCAGTACGTATGACATTATACACATTGACAGGTTACAACAGTGTTTATTTCTATTACACAGAAATGACATCCATACATTCAGTGTGAAACAGTTATTGTACAGTAGCCACATAGCATAGCACAAGTTACATGAATCCATTCACTACCCTGTAGAAGTCACACGTAAAGTCAGGCAATGGCTCTGTATGCTGTGTTGTGCTGCAAACGGCCGCACCTCTGACAACCGGCCGCACATATGAAATCGGCCGCACCTCTGACAACCGGCCGCACATATGAAATCGGCCGCATCTCTGCCGCACCTCTGACAACCGGCCGCACCTCTGAAAACCGGAGCACCTCTGAAAACTGGAGCACCTCTGTATGCTGGTGTATGCTACTTGTGCCTCTGAATAAACTTTTTTGAATACTGTGTGTGTGTGTGTGTGTGTGTCAGTACGTATGACATTATACACATTGACAGGTTACAACAGTGTTTATTTCTATTACACAGAAATGACATCCATACATTCAGTGTGAAACAGTATTGTACAGCCACAGTAGCCACATAGCATAGCACAAGTTACATGAATCCATTCACTACCCTGTAGAAGTCACACGCAAAACGTCAGGCAATGGCTCTGTATGCTGTGTTGTGCTGCAAACGGCCGCACCTCTGACAACCGCCGCACATATGAAATCGGCCGCACCTGTGACAACCGGCCGCACATATGAAATCGGCCGCATCTCTGAAAACGGCCCGCACCTCTGACAACCGGCCGCACCTCTGAAAACCGGAGCTCCTCTGAAAACTGGAGCACCTCTGTATGCCTGGTGTATGCTACTTGTGCCTCTGAATAAACTTTTGAATACTGTGTGTGTGTGTGTGTGTGTGTCTCAGTACGTATGACATTATACACATTGACAGGTTACAACAGTGTTTATTTCTATTACACAGAAATGACATCCATACATTCAGTGTGAAACAGTATTGTTTTTTTTCAGTAGCCACATAGCATAGCACAAGTTACATGAATCCATTCACTACCCTGTACCCCACGTAAAGTCAGGCAATGGCTCACACGTGCTGCAAACGGCCGCACCTCTGATGGCTCTGTATGCTGTGTTGTGCTGCAAACGGCCGCACCTCTGACAACCGGCCGCACATAAAATCGGCCGCATCTCTGAAAACATATGAAATCGCACCTCACCTCTGACAACCGGCCGCACCTCTGAAAACCGGAGCTCCTCTGAAAACTGGAGCACCTCTGTATGCTGGTGTATGCTACTTGTGCCTCTGAATAAACTTTTGAATACTGTGTGTGTGTGTGTGTGTGTCTCCAGTACGTATGACATTATACACATTGACAGGTTACAACAGTGTTTATTTCTATTACACAGAAATGACATCCATACATTCAGTGTGAAACAGTTATTGGCCAGTAGCCACATAGCATAGCACAAGTTACATGAATCCATTCACTACCCTGTAGAAGTCACACGTAAAAAGTCAGGCAATGGCTCTGTATGCTGTGTTGTGCTGTAAACGGCCGCACTCTGACAACCGGCCGCACATATGAAATCGGCCGCACCTCTGACAACCGGCCGCACATATGAAATCGGCCGCATCTCTGAAAACGGCCGCACCTCTGACAACCGGCCGCACCTCTGAAAACCGGAGCTCCTCTGAAAACTGGAGCACCTCTGTATGCCTGTGTATGCTACTTGTGCCTCTGAATAAACTTTTGAATACTGTGTGTGTGTGTGTGTGTGTGTGTGTGTGTGTGTGTGTGTGTGTCTCCAGTACGTATGACATTATACACATTGACAGGTTACAACAGTGTTTATTTCTATTACACAGAAATGACATCCATACATTCAGTGTGAAACAGTATTGTACAGTAGCCACATAGCATAGCACAAGTTACATGAATCCATTCACTACCCTGTAGAAGTCACACGTAAAGTCAGGCAATGGCTCTGTATGCTGTGTTGTGCTGCAAACGGCCGCACCTCTGACAACCGGCCGCATATGAAATCGGCCGCACCTCTGACAACCGGCCGCACATATGAAATCGGCCGCATCTCTGAAAACGGCCGCACCTCTGACAACCGGCCGCACCTCTGAAAAACCGGAGCTCCTCTGAAAACTGGAGCACCTCTGTATGCTGGTGTATGCTACTTGTGCCTCTGAATAAACTTTTGAATACTGTGTGTGTGTGTGTGTGTGTGTGTGTGTGTGTGTGTGTGTGTGTGTCTCCAGTACGTATGACATTATACACATTGACAGGTTACAACAGTGTTTATTTCTATTACACAGAAATGACATCCATACATTCAGTGTGAAACAGTATTGTACAGTAGCCACATAGCATAGCACAAGTTACATGAATCCATTCACTACCCTGTAGAAGTCACACGTAAAGTCAGGCAATGGCTCTGTATGCTGTGTTGTGCTGCAAACGGCCGCACCTCCTCTGACAACCGGCCGCACATAAACTTTTTTGAAACGGCCGCACCTCTGACAACCGGCCGCACATATGAAATCGACCGCATCTCTGAAAACGGCCGCACTCTGACAACCGGCCGCACCTCTGAAAACCGGAGCACCTCTGAAAACTGGAGCACCTCTGTATGCTGGTGTATGCTACTTGTGCCTCTGAATAAACTTTTGAATACTGTGTGTGTGTGTGTGTGTGTGTGTGTGTGTGTGTGTGTGTGTGTCTCCAGTACGTATGACATTATACACATTGACAGGTTACAACAGTGTTTATTTCTATTACACAGAAATGACATCCATACATTCAGTGTGAAACAGTAGCCTATTGTACAGTAGCCACATAGCATAGCACAAGTTACATGAATCCATTCACTACCCTGTAAAAGTCACACGTAAAGTCAGGCAATGGCTCTGTATGCTGTGTTGTGCTGCAAACGGCCGCACCTCTGACAACCGGCCGCACATATGAAATCGGCCGCACCTGACAACCGGCCGCACATATGAAATCGGCCGCATCTCTGAAAACGGCCGCACCTCTGACAACCGGCCGCACCTCTGAAAACCGGAGCTCCTCTGAAAACTGGAGCACCTCTGTATGGTGTGTGCCTCTGAATAAACTTTTGAATACGCTGCTACTTGTGCCTCTGAATAAACTTTTGAATACTGTGTGTGTGTGTGTGTGTCTCCAGTACGTATGACATTATACACATTGACAGGTTACAACAGTGTTTATTTCTATTACACAGAAATGACATCCATACATTCAGTGTGAAACAGTATTGTACAGTAGCCACATAGCATAGCACAAGTTACATGAATCCATTCACTACCCTGTAGAAGTCACACGTAAAGTCAGGCAATGGCTCTGTATGCTGTGTTGTGCTGCAAACGGCCGCACCTCTGACAACCGGCCGCACATATGAAATCGGCCGCACCTGTGACAACCGGCCGCACATATGAAATCGGCCGCATCTCTGAAAACGGCCGCACCTCTGACAACCGGCCGCACCTCTGAAAACCGGAGCTCCTCTGAAAACTGGAGCACCTCTGTATGCTGGTGTATGCTACTTGTGCCTCTGTAAACTTTTCTGAATACTGTGTGTGTGTGTGTGTGTGTCTCCAGTACGTATGACATTATACACATTGACAGGTTACAACAGTGTTTATTTCTATTACACAGAAATGACATCCATACATTCAGTGTGAAACAGTATTGTACAGTAACATAGCATAGCACAAGTTACATGAATCCATTCACTACCCTGTAAAGTCACACGTAAAGTCAGGCAATGGCTCTGTATGCTGTGTTGTGCTGCAAACGGCCGCACCTCTGACAACCGGCCTGCACATATGTTGGCCGCACCTGTGAAACGGCCGCACCTCTGACAACCGGCCGCACCTCTGAAAACGGCCGCACCTCTGACAACCGGCCGCACCTCTGAAAACCGGAGCTCCTCTGAAAACTGGAGCACCTCTGTATGCTGGTGTATGCTACTTGTGCCTCTGAATAAACTTTTGAATACTGTGTGTGTGTGTGTGTGTGTCTCCAGTACGTATGACATTATACACATTGACAGGTTACAACAGTGTTTATTTCTATTACACAGAAATGACATCCATACATTCAGTGTGAAACAGTATGCTATATTCATATGATCAGTGGGATGACAATATGTAGCCTTGGTACACAGGGCTATTTTCATATGATCAGTGAGTTGACAACAATGCAAGTGTTGAAATCCCCACGCATCCCAGCGAGCATGAGTCGGACCACTGTATATCGTGGGGCTCTGCTAAAAGTCCCAAGCCATCCTGCGAGCTTGATACTCCATTAGGCGCAGGTAACAACTAACCCGTTGACTGAAAGAGGCTGTGTAATAGTACTTATACCCATGAATTGTGTTCAGTAACCAGGTCCTTTGATGGGTAACAAGATACTGTGAGATCACTTCTCCAACACATCAAGACTTGGTCACCCAAACCATTCTCCTTCCAGCGCGACAAACAGAAACACCGAATGCAGCCAGGCTTACCACACGCCCCAGTTTACATTCCACGTCCGAGAACAGGCTCTCAGCTATCATGATCATAGACCTTGGGTCTCCTGCATCCAATGATAGGTTTCTAACATATCTACAAATGAAAA
>JAEKDQ010000090.1:0-22839 GCA_026937815.1 Etheostoma perlongum | reverse complement strand
TGAAGGAGAGTTAAATATGCCTTTAACAGCCTGAAAAAATGCAATATCACTTTACTTTTAAGCCCTTAATTTTAAAATCATCGTACATCAGAATGCTCTGATATTACCTGAGAGACACACTGGAAAGGTGATGTCTCCCCAGACTTGGAATGATGCTGGCATAACATCAGGATTCCATTTTAGAGTAGCCTGAAAAAGAGTAAAATATGCCTTTAACAGCCTGAAAAACATTTAAAATATACCATTAATTAGACATTCAAGGCTTTAATTTTAAAATTCCTACATCAGAATGGTCCTAAATTACCTGAGTGACCAAACACTGGATATGTATTGTCTAACCCAGACTTGGAATGAACCTGGCATTAACATCAGGAATCCATTTTAGAGTGGCCTGAAAAAGAGTTAAAATATGCCTTTAACAGCCTGAAAAAGATTTAAAATATACCATTAAAACATTTAAGCCCTTAATTTTAAAATTCAGAATGGTCTGATATTACCTAAACACACTGGATGTCTCCCCAGACTTGGAATGATGGCATAATCAGGATTCCTTTTAGAGTAGCCTGAAAAAGAGAAAATATGCCTTTAACAGCCTGAAAAAGATTTAAAATATACCATTAATTAGACATTCAAGGCTTTAATTTTAAATTCCTACATCAGAATGGTCCTAAATTACCTGAGTGACCAAAGGGATATGTATTGTCTAACCCAGAGTTGGAATGAACCTGGCTTAACAGTAGGAATCTTTTTAGAGTGGTAAGGAAATTTTAACAGCCTCAAAATAGCTTTACTTTTAAGCCCTTAATTTTAAAATCGTACATCAGAATGCTCTGATATTAACTGAGAGACACACTGGAAGGTGATGTCTCCCCAGACTTGGAATGAATGGGATAATATCAGGATTCCCTTTTTAGAGTAGCCTGAAAAAGAGTAAAATATGCCTTTAACAGCCTGAAAAAATTTAAAATATACCATTAATTAGACATTCAAGGCTTTAATTTTAAAATCCTTTAACATCAGAAAAAATGGTCAATAAATTTTACTTTTAAGACCCTTAATTTTAAATGTACATCAGAATGTCTATATTACCTGTGAGACACACTGGAAAGGTGAACTCCCCAGACTGGAATGAAGCTGGCATAACATCAGGAATCCATTTTAGAGTGGCCTGAAAAAGAGTTAAATATGCCTTTAACAGCCTGAAAAATGATTTAAAATATACCATTAATTAACATTCAAGGCTTTAATTTTAAAATCCTACATCAGAATGGTCCTAAATTACCTGAGAGACCAAAGGTGATATGTATTGAATGATGCTGGCCATCAGGATTCCATTTTAGAGTAGCCTGAAAAAGAGTAAAATATGCCTTTAACAGCCTGAAAAAGATTTAAAATATACCATTAATTAGACATTCAAGGCTTTAATTTTAAAATTCCTACATCAGAATGGTCCTAAATTACCTGAGTGACCAAAAGGGATATGTATTGTCTAACCCAGACAATGAACCTGGCTTAAGTAGGAATCCATTTTATAAAAGTATAGCTTTACTTTTAAGCCCTTAATTTTAAAATTACATCAGAATGCTCTGATATTAACTGAGAGACACACTGGATAGGTGATGTCTCCCCCAGACTTGGAATGAAGCTGGCATAACATTAGGATTCCTTTTAGAGTAGCCTGAAAAAGAGTAAAATATGCCTTTAACAGCCTGAAAAAGATTTAAAATATACCATTAACTAGACATTCAAGGCTTTAATTGTAAAATCCTACATCAGAATGGTCCTAAATTACCTGAGTGACCAAAGGGATATGTATTGTCTAACCCAGAGTTGGAATGAACCTGGCTTAACAGTAGGAATCAATTTTAGAGTGGCCTGAAGGAGAGTTAAATATGCCTTCAACAGCCTGAAAAAATGCCAATATCACTTTACTTTTAAGCCCTTAATTTTAAAATCGTACATCAGAATGCTCTGATATTACCTGAGAGACACACTGGAAAGGTGATGTCTCCCCCAGACTTGGAATGATGCTGGCATAACATCAGGATTCCATTTTAGAGTAGCCTGAAAAAGTAAAATATGCCTTTAACAGCCTGAAAAAGATTTAAAATATACCATTAATTAGACATTCAAGGCTTTCATTTTAAAATCCTACATCAGAATGGTCCTAAATTACCTGAGTGACCAAATGGATATGTATTGTAGATAACCCAGAACTGGAATGAACCTTTTAGGACCATAACCAGTAAAATTCTAAAACTACAACCTTTGAGTGGCCTGAAGACCTGCAAATATAGCATTACATAACTGCAGTTTAACATTCTTGAACTTAAAGCTAACATTGTAGAATGGCAGCTAACATTCTAGAATGCTCTGACATTCTAGAACTGCCAAGAACATTCTAGAATTGTAACAGGTGTATGTAACATTTTAGGACCGCAGACTGAAAATGAAGCCTGGCTAACTCAGTCGGTAGAGCATGAGATTCTTAATTCAGGGCCGTGAGTATGCCTTTAACAGCCCCGTTGGGCGGTGGTGTTTTTTAAAAGTGGGAATCCGTGAGTTCTCCATAGTATCAGGTGGCTGTATTTGGGAAGATCCTGGAAGATAAGCAGTTCCATCCCAGTGTAAAAATCCCTGTAAATTACCAGACTAAAATATGTCTGCATTCTAGAGATCATGGCCTGTGGTGACCTGCTGGTCCTCAGATCATACTAAAGACTGGTGACAATGCATGTTCAAATTCTAAAACTTCAACCTATTGATCTAGAACTGCAACTTACATTCCAGAACTGCATTTTAACATTCTTGAACTTAAAGCTAACATTCTAGAACTGCAGATTATTGTTCTAAAACTCAAACCTAACAATCTAGAACTACAACATAAAATTTTAGAACTGTAATTAACATTTTAGGACCGAACTCTTAAAATTCTGCAACTTCAACCTAGCCAGAACTGAGACTTAACATTCCAGGACTGAAAGTTAACATTCTTAAACTTTGTACATAACATTCTAGATATTACAGCTTAACATTCTAGGAATTAAACCTAATGTTCTCCAGAGTATCAATGTTGCTGGAAGATCAGGATTCCTTTTTAGAGTAGCCTGAAAAAGAGTAAAATATGCCATTAACAGCCTGAAAAACATTTAAAATATACCATTAATTAGACATTCAAGGCTGTTTTTAAATCCTACATCAGAATGGTCCTAAATTACCTGAGTGACCAAAGGGATATGTATTGTCTAACCCAGAGTTGGAATGAACCTGGCTTAACAGTAGGAATCAATTTTAGAGTGGCCTGAAGGAGAGTTAAATATGCCTTTAACAGCCTGAAAAATGACAATATCAATTTACTTTTAAGCCCTTAATTTTAACATCGTACATCAGAATGCTCTGATATTACCTGAGAGACACACTGGAAGGTGATGTCTCCCCAGACTTGGAATGAAGCTGGCATAACATCAGGATTCCATTTTAGAGTAGCCTGAAAAAGAGTAAAATATGCCTTTAACAGCCTGAAAAAAGATTTAAAATATACCATTAATTAGACATTCAAGGCTTTAATTTTAAAATCCTACATCAGAATGGTCCTAAATTACCTGAGTGACCAAAGGGATATGTATTGTCTAACCCAGAGTTGGAATGAACCTGGCTTAACAGTAGGAATCCATTTTAGAGTGGCCTGAATATAGCTTTAATATTTTAAGCCCTTAATTTTTTAAAATCGTACATCAGAATGCTCTGATATTAACTGAGAGACACACTGGATAATGTCTCCCCAGACTTGGAATGATATGGGATAATTTCCTTTTAGAGTAGCCTGAAAAAGAAAATATGCCTTTAACAGCCTGAAAAAGATTTAAAATATACCATTAATTAGACATTCAAGGCTTTAATTTTAAAATCCTACATCAGAATGGTCCTAAATTACCTGAGTGACCAAAGGGATATGTATTGTCTAACCCAGAGTTGGAATGAACCTGGCTTAACAGTAGGAATCAATTTTAGAGTGGCCTGAAGGAGAGTTAAATATGCCTTTAACAGCCTGAAAAAATGCCAATATCACTTTACTTTTTAGCCCCTTAATTTTAAAATCGTAAATCAGAATGCTCTGATATTACCTGAGAACTGGAAAGGTGATGTCTCCCCCAGACTTGGAATGAAGCTGGCATAACATCAGGATTCCTTTTAGAGTAGCCTGAAAAAGAGTAAAATATGCCTTTAACAAGCCTGAAAAACATACCATTTTAGAATGTTCCCCAATTAGACATTCAAGGCTTTTTTAAAATCCTAAATCAGAATGGTCCTAAATTACCTGAGTGACCAAAAATATATGTATTGTCTTTTTAGAGTAGCCTGAAAATAAGCCTTAAAATATGCCTTTAACCCTGAAAAAAGATTTAAAATATACCATTAATTAGACATTCAAGGCTTTCATTTTAAAATCCTACATCAGAATGGTCCTAAATTACCTGAGTGACCCAACTGGATATGTATTGTCTCCCCAACTTGTAAATAACATTTTAGGACCATAACTCTTAAAATTCTATTTTACAACCTATTGTTCCAAACCTGCAGAATTACATATGCTGCAGTTTAACATTCTTGAACTTAAAGCTAACATTGTAGAATGGCAGCTTAACATTCTAAACTTTGTCCTAACATTCTAGAACTGCCAAGTAACATTCTAGAATTGTAACATTTCCAAAAATTGTAAGTAACATTTTAGGACCGCAACTGAAAAATCTAAGAAGTGCCTGACTAGCTCAGTCGGTAGAGAGCATGAGACTCTTAATCTCAGGGTCGTGGTTCGAAATTCCTGAGTTCGAGCCCCACGTTGGGTGGTGTTTTAAAGAGTGGGAATCCGTGAGTTCTCCATAGTATCAGGTGGCTGTATTTGGGAAGATCGGCTAAATAAGCAGTTCCATCCCAGTGTAAAAATCCCTGAAATATACCAGACTAAAATTTTAAAATGCATTCTACAATCATGGCCTGTGGTGACCTGCTGGTCCTGATCATACTAAAGTTGGACAATGATGTTCAAATTCTAAAACTTCAACCTTTTGATCCTAAAACTGCAAAATATGCCTTAACATTCTGAAAAAGCATTTTAACATTCTTGAACTTAAAGCTAACATTCTAAGATTATTGTTCTTCAAACCTAACATCTAGAACTAAAAATTTTAGAACTGTAGAACCTGTAATTAACATTTTAGGACCGTAACTCTTAAAATTCTGCAACTTCAACCTATTGTTCCAGAACTGAGACTTAACATTCCAGGACTGAAGGTTAACATTCTGAAACTTTTTGACCTAACATTCTAGATCGACAGCTTAACATTCTAGGAATTAAACCTAACGACTCCATAGTATCAGGTTGGGGAAGATGGATTATTTTTTTTAGAGTAGCCTGAAAAAGAGTAAAATATGCCATTAACAGCCTTAAAAAAGATGTAAAATATACCATTAATTAGACATTCAAGGCTTAATTTTAAAATCCTACATCAGAATGGTCCTAAATTACCTGAGTGACCAAAGGGATATGTATTGTCTAACCCAGAGTTGGAATGAACCTGGCTTAACAGTAGGAATCCATTTTAGAGTAGCCTGAAAAGGAGAGTTAAATATGCCTTTAACAGCCTGAAAAAATGCCAATAAAACTTTTAAGCCCTTAATTTTAACATTCATCAGAATGCTCTGATATTACCTGAGAGACACACTGGAAAGGTGATGTCTCCCCCAGACTTGGAATGAAGCTGGAAAAACATCAGGATTCCTTTTTAGAGTAGCCTGAAAAAGAGTAAATATGCCTTTAACAGCCTGAAAAACATTAAAATATACCATTAATTAGACATTCAAGGCTTTCATTTTAAAATCCTACATCAGAATGGTCCTAAATTACCTGAGTGACCCAATGGATATGTATTGTAGATATTGTAGAACTGAACCTTTTAGGCCATAACAGTCTTAAAATTCTAAAACTACAACCTATTGTTCCAGACCTGCAACTTAACATTACATAACTGCAGTTTAACATTCTTGAACTTAAAGCTAACATTGTAGAATGGCAGCTTAACATTCTAGAACTTCGTCCTAACATTCTAGAACTGCCAAGTAACATTCTAGAATTGTAACATTTCAAAAATTGTAATGAAACATTTTAGGACCGCAACTGAAAATCTTAAGAAGTGCCTGACTAGCTCAGTCGGTAGAGCATGAGACTCTTAATCTCAGGGTCGTGGGTTCGAGCCCCACGTTGGGCGGTGGTGTTTTAAAGAGTGGGAATCCGTGAGTTCCTCATAGTATCAGGTGGCTGTATTTGGGAAGATCGGCTGGAAGATAAGCAGTTCCATCCCAGTGTAAAAATCCCTGTAAATTACCAGACTAAAATGTGCCTGCATTCTAGATCATGGCCTGTGGTGACCTGCTGGTCCTCAGATCATACTAAAGTCTGGTGACAATGCATTTCAAATTCTAAAACTTCAACCTATTGATCTAGAACTGCAACTTAACATTCCAGAACTGCATTTTAACATTCTTGAACTTAAAAGCAACATTCTAGAACTGCAGATTATTGTTCTAAAAACTCAAACCTAACAATCTAGAACTACAACATAAAATTTTAGAACTGTAATTAACATTTTAAACCGCAACTCTTAAAAAATTCTGCAACTTCAACCTATTGTTCCAGAACTGAGACTTAACATTCCAGGACTGAAGGTTAACATTCTGAAACTTTGACCTAACATTCTAGATCGACAGCTTAACATTCTAGGAATTAAAACCTAACGTTCTCCATAGTATCAAGTTGTGGAAGATCAGGATTATTTTTTTAGAGTAGCCTGAAAAAGAGTAAAATATGCCATTAACAGCCTTAAAAAGATGTAAAATATACCATTAATTAGACATTCAAGGATGTAATTTTAAAATCCTACATCAGAATGGTCCTAAATTACCTGAGTGACCAAAGGGATATGTATTGTCTAACCCAGAGTTGGAATGAACCTGGCTTAACAGTAGGAATCAATTTTAGAGTGGCCTGAAGGAGAGTTAAATATGCCTTTAACAGCCTGAAAAATGACAATATCACTTTACTTTTAAGCCCTTAATTTTAACAACGTACATCAGAATGCTCTGATATTACCTGAGAGACACACTGGAAAGGTGATGTCTCCCCAGACTTGGAATGATGCTGGCATAACATCAGGATTCCATTTTAGAGTAGCCTGAAAAAGAGTAAAATATGCCTTTAACAGCCTGAAAAACATTTAAAATATACCATTAATTAGACATTCAAGGCTTTAATTTTAAAATCCTACATCAGAATGGTCCTAAATTACCTGAGTGACCAAAGGGATATGTATTGTCTAACCCAGAGTTGGAATGAACCTGGCTTAACAGTAGGAATCAATTTTAGAGTGGCCTGAAGGAGAGTTAAATATGCCTTTAACAGCCTGAAAAATGCCAATATCACTTTACTTTTAAGCCCTTAATTTTAAAATCGTACATCAGAATGCTCTGATATTACCCGAGAGACACACTGGAAAGGTGATGTCTCCCCCAGACTTGGAATGATGCTGGCATAACATCAGGATTCCATTTTAGAGTAGCCTGAAAAAGAGTAAAATATGCCTTTAACAGCCTGAAAAAATATTTAAAATATACCATTAATTAGACATTCAAGGCTTTAATTTTAAAATTCCTACATCAGAATGGTCCTAAATTACCTGAGTGACCAAAGGGATATATTGTCTAACCCAGAGTTGGAATGAACCTGGGAATCTTTTACCAGTAGGAATTTTTTAACAGCCTGAAAAAATGTCAATATATTTTACTTTTAAGCCCTTAATTTTAAATCGTACATCAGAATGCTCTGATATTAACTGAGAGACACACTGGATAGGTGATGTCTCCCCCAGACTTGGAATGAAGCTGGGATAATATTAGGATTCCTTTTTAGAGTAGCCTGAAAAAGAGTAAAATATGCCTTTAACAGCCTGAAAAAGATTTAAAATATACCATTAATTAGACATTCAAGGCTTTAATTTTAAAATCCTACATCAGAATGGTCCTAAATTACCTGAGTGACCAAAGGGATATGTATTGTCTAACCCAGAGTTGGAATGAACCTGGCTTAACAGTAGGAATCAATTTTAGAGTGGCCTGAAGGAGAGTTAAATATGCCTTTAACAGCCTGAAAAATGCCAATATCACTTTACTTTTAAGCCCTTAATTTTAACATCGTACATCAGAATGCTCTGGTATTTACCTGAGAGACACACTGGAAAGGTGATGTCTCCCCCAGACTTGGAATGATGCTGGCATAACATCAGGATTCCATTTTAGAGTAGCCTGAAAAAAGAGTAAAATATGCCTTTAACAGCCTGAAAAAGATTTAAAATATACCATTAATTAGACATTCAAGGCTTTAATTTTAAAATCCTACATCAGAATGGTCCTAAATTACCTGAGTGACCAAAGGGATATGTATTGTCTAACCCAGAGTTGGAATGAACCTGGCTTAACAGTAGGAATCAATTTTAGAGTGGCCTGAAGGAGAGTTAAATATGCCTTTAACAGCCTGAAAAATGCCAATATCACTTTACTTTTAAGCCCTTAATTTTAACATCGTACATCAGAATGCTCTGATATTACCTGAGAGACACACTGGAAAGGTGATGTCTCCCCCAGACTTGGAATGATGCTGGCATAACATCAGGATTCCATTTTAGAGTAGCCTGAAAAAGAGTAAAATATGCCTTTAACAGCCTGAAAAACATTTAAAATATACCATTAATTAGACATTCAAGGCTTTAATTTTAAAATCCTATCAGAATGGTCCAAATTACCTGAGACATTCAAGGATTCCTTTTTAGAGTTGAAAAAAGAGTAAAATATGCTTTAACAGCCTGAAAAAAATTTAAAATATACCATTAATTAGACATTTAAGGCTTTCATTTTAAAATCCTACATCAGAATGTAAATTACCTAGACCCAATGGATATGTATTGAACTGTAGAACTGTAAGGTGATTTTAGGACCATAACTCTTAAAATTCTAAAACTACAACCTATTGTTCCAGACCTGCAACTTAACATTACATAACTGCAGTTTAACATTCTTGAACTTAAAGCTAACATTGTAGAATGGCAGCTTAACATTCTAGAACTTCGTCCTAACATTCTAGAACTGCCAAGTAACATTCTAGAATTGTAACATTTCAAAAATTGTAAGTAACATTTTTGGACTTCTTAAGAAGTGCCTGACTAGCTCAGTCGGTAGAGCATGAGACTCTTAATCTCAGGGTCGTGGGTTCGAGCCCCACGTTGGGGCGGTGGTGTTTTAAAGAGTGGGAATCCGTGAGTTCTCCATAGTATCAGGTGGCTGTATTTGGGAAGATCGGCTGGAAGATAAGCAGTTCCATCCCAGTGTAAAAATCCCTGTAAATTACCAGACTAAAATGTGCCTGCATTCTACGATCATGGCCTGTGGTGACCTGCTGGTCCTCAGATCATACTAAAGTCTGGTGACAATGCATGTTCAAATTCTAAAACTTCAACCTATTGATCTAGAACTGCAACTTAACATTCCAGAACTGCATTTTAACATTCTTGAACTTAAAGCTAACATTCTAGAACTGCAGATTATTGTTCTAAAACTCAAACCTAACAATCTAGAACTACAACATAAAATTTTAGAACTGTAATTAACATTTTAAGACTGTAATTAACATTTTAAGACCGTCTTAAAATTCTGCAACTTCAACCTATTGTTCCAGAACTGAGACTTAACATTCCAGGACTGAAGGTTAACATTCTGAAACTTTGACCTAACATTCTAGATCGACAGCTTAACATTCTAGGAATTAAACCTAACGTTCTCCATAGTATCAAGTTGTGGAAGATCAGGATTATTTTTTAGAGTAGCCTGAAAAAGAGTAAAATATGCCATTAACAGCCTTAAAAAGATGTAAAATATACCATTAATTAGACATTCAAGGCTGTAATTTTAAAATCCTACATCAGAATGGTCCTAAATTACCTGAGTGACCAAAGGGATATGTATTGTCTAACCCAGAGTTGGAATGAACCTGGCTTAACAGTAGGAATCAATTTTAGAGTGGCCTGAAGGAGAGTTAAATATGCCTTTAACAGCCTTGAACAGCCTTTTAAAAAAATGACAATATCTTTTACTTTTAAGCCCTTAATTTTAAAATCGTACATCAGAATGCTCTGATATTACCTGAGAGACACACTGGAAAGGTGATGTCTCCCCCAGACTTGGAATGATGCTGGCATAACATCAGGATTCCATTTTAGAGTAGCCTGAAAAAAGTAAAATATGCCTTTAAACAGCCTGAAAAAGATTTAAAATATACCATTAATTAGACATTCAAGGCTTTAATTTTAAAATCCTACATCAGAATGGTCCTAAATTACCTGAGTGACCAAAGGGATATGTATTGTCTAACCCAGAGTTGGAATGAACCTGGCTTAACAGTAGGAATCAATTTTAGAGTGGCCTGAAGGAGAAAAAATATGCCTTTAACAGCCTGAAAAAATGCCAATATCACTTTACTTTTAAGCCCTTAATTTTAAAATCGTACATCAGAATGCTCTGATATTACCTGAGAGACACACTGGAAGGTGATGTCTCCCCAGACTTGGAATGAAGCTGGCATAACATCAGGATTCCATTTTAGAGTAGCCTGAAAAAGAGTAAAATATGCCTTTAACAGCCTGAAAAAGATTTAAAATATACCATTAATTAGACATTCAAGGCTTTAATTTTAAAAATCCTACATCAGAATGGTCCTAAATTACCTGAGTGACCAAAGGGATATGTATTGTCTAACCCAGAGTTGGAATGAACCTGGCTTAACAGTAGGAATCATTTTAGAGAGCCTGAAGGAGAGCCTTTAACAGCCTGAAAAAATGCCAATTAAAAAGCCCTTAATTTTAAAATCATTCTGATATTAACTGAGAGACACACTGGATAGGTGATGTCTCCCCAGACTTGGAATGAAGCTGGATAATATTAGGATTCCTTTTTAGAGTAGCCTGAAAAAGAGTAAAATATGCCTTTAACAGCCTGAAAAGATTTAAAATATACCATTAATTAGACATTCAAGGCTTTAATTTTAAAATCCTACATCAGAATGGTCCTAAATTACCTGAGTGACCAAAAGGGATATGATATTGTCTAACCCAGAGTTGGAATGAACCTGGCTTAACAGTAGGAATCAATTTTAGAGCGGCCTGAAAGAGTTAAATATGCCTTTAACAGCCTGAAAAATGCCAATATCACTTTTACTTTTAAGCCCTTAATTTTAACATCGTTACATCAGAATGCTCTGATAACCTGAGAGACACACTGGAAAGGTGATGTCTCCCCAGAAAATGATGCTGGCATAACATCAGGATTCCATTTTAGAGTAGCCTGAAAAAGAGTAAAATATGCCTTTAACAGCCTGAAAAAGATTTAAAATATACCATTAATTAGACATTCAAGGCTTTAATTTTAAAATCCTACATCAGAATGGTCCTAAATTACCTGAGTGACCAAAGGGATATTATTAACCCAGATATTGGAATGAACCTGGCTTAACAGTAGGACCATTTTTAGACCCTGAAAACTAAACCTATTGTTCCAGCCTGAAAAATGCCAATATCCAGTTTAACATTTTAAGCCCTTAATTTTAATTCTAAAATTAACATCAGAATGCTGAACATTACCTGAGAACACACTGGACATTCTAGAAGACTTGGAATGATGCATTTCAAAAATCAGGATTCCATTTTTAGAGTAGCCTGAAAAAAAGTAAAATTGATGCCTTTAGACAGCATGAAAAAGGGTCGTTTAAAATATACCATGGTGTTTTAAAGAGTAGAATCATTTCTCCATAGTATCAGGTGGCTGTATTTGGGAAAACCTAAGATAAGATCCCAGTGTAAAAATCCCTGTAAATTACCAGACTAAAATGTGCCTGCATTCTACGATCATGGCCTGTGGTGACCTTGGTCCTTCAACCTATTGAAAGTCTAGAACTGCAACATGTTCAACATTCTAAACTGCAGTTTAACATTCTAGAACTTAAACTTAACATTCCATTCTAGAACTGCAAACCTAACATTCTAGAACTGCAACCAAACCTAACAATCTAGAACTACAACATAAAATTTTAGAACTGTAATTAACATTTTAAGGACATTTTAACTCTTAAAATTCTGCAACTTCAACCTATTGTTCCAGAACTGAGACTTAACATTCCAGGACTGAAGGTTAACATTCTGAAACTTTGACCTAACATTCTAGATCGACAGCTTAACATTCTAGAATTAAACCTAACGTTCTCCATAGTATCAAGTTGGGGAAGATCAGGATTCTTTTTTAGAGTAGCCTGAAAAAGAGTAAAATATGCCATTAACAGCCTTAAAAAGATGTAAAATATACCATTAATTAGACATTCAAGGCTGTAATTTTAAAATTCCTACATCAGAATGGTCCTAAATTACCTGAGTGACCAAAGGGATATGTATTGTCTAACCCAGAGTTGGAATGAACCTGGCTTAACAGTAGGAATCTATTTTAGAGTGGCCTGAAGGAGAGTTAAATATGCCTTTAACAGCCTGAAAAAATGTCAATATCACTTTACTTTTAAGCCCTTAATTTTAAATCGTACATCAGAATGCTCTGATATTACCTGAGAGACACACTGGATAGGTGATGTCTCCCCCAGACTTGGAATGAAGCTGGGATAACATCAGGATTCCTTTTAGAGTAGCCTGAAAAAGAGTAAAATATGCCTTTAACAGCCTGAAAAAGATTTAAAATATACCATTAATTAGACATTCAAGGCTTTAATTTTAAAATCCTACATCAGAATGGTCCTAAATTACCTGAGTGACCAAAGGGATATGTATTGTCTAACCCAGAGTTGGAATGAACCTGGCTTAACAGTAGGAATCAATTTTAGAGCGGCCTGAAGGAGAGTTAAATATGCCTTCAACAGCCTGAAAAAATGCCAATATCACTTTACTTTTAAGCCCTTAATTTTAACATCGTACATCAGAATGCTCTGATATTACCTGAGAGAGACACACTGGAAAGGTGATGTCTCCCCAGACTTGGAATGATGCTGGCATAACATCAGGATTCCATTTTAGAGTAGCCTGAAAAAGAGTAAAATATGCCTTTAACAGCCTGAAAAACATTTAAAATATACCATTAATTAGACATTCAAGGCTTTCATTTTAAAATCCTAAATCAGAATGGTCCTAAATTACCTGAGTGACCAAAGGGATATGTATTGTAAAGAGTAAAATTGTAAACCTGAAAAAGATTTAAAATTACCATTAGGACCATAACATTTTAAAAAAGAATGGTCCTAAATTACCAGTTAAGACCTGGATATGTTTTAACATTACATAACTGCAAACATTTTAGACCAAACTGGATTAAAATTCTAAAACTACAACCTATTGTTCCAGACCTGCAACTTAACATTACATAACTGCAGTTTAACATTCTTGAACTTAAAGCTAACATTGTAGAATGGCAGCTTAACATTCTAGAACTTCGTCCTAACATTCTAGAACTGCCAAGTAACATTCTAGAATTGTAACATTTCAAAAATTGTAAGTAACATTTTAGGACCGCAACTGAAAATCTTAAAGTGCCTGACTAGCTCAGTCGGTAGAGCATGAGACTCTTAATCTCAGGGTCGTGGGTTCGAAAGTTGGGCGATGGTGTTTTAAAGATGGGAATCCGTGAGTTCTCCATAGTATCAGGTGGCTGTATTTGGGAAGATCGGCTGAAAGATAATTAGCAGTTCCATCCCAGTGTAAAAAATCCCTGTAAATTACCAGACTAAAATGTGCCTGCATTCTACGATCATGGCCTGTGGTGACCTTTGGTCCTCAGATCATACTAAAGTCTGAATGCATGTTCAAATTCTAAAACTTCAACCTATTGATCTAGAACTGCAACTTAACATTCTAGAACTGCATTTTAACATTCTTTAACTTAAAGCTAACATTCTAGAACTGCAGATTATTGTTCTAAAACTCAAACCTAACAATCTAGAACTACAACATAAAATTTTAGAACTGTAGTTAACATTTTAAGACATTCAACATTTTAAGACCATTTACTTAAAATTCTGCAACTTCAACCTATTGTTCCAGAACTGAGAACATTCCAGGACTGAAGGTTAACATTCTGAAACTTTGACCTAACATTCTAGATCGACAGCTTAACATTCTAGGAATTAAACCTAACGTTCTCCATAGTATCAGGTTGGGGAAGATAAGGATTTTTTTTAGAGTAGCCTGAAAAAGTAAAATATGCCATTAACAGCCTTAAAAAAATGTAAAATATACCATTAATTAGACATTCAAGGCTGTAATTTTAAAATCCTACATCAGAATGGTCCTAAATTACCTGAGTGACCAAAGGGATATGTATTGTCTAACCCAGAGTTGGAATGAACCTGGCTTAACAGTAGGAATCAATTTTAGAGTGGCCTGAAAAAGAGTTAAATATGCCTTTAACAGCCTGAAAAAGATTTAAAATATACCATTAATTAGACATTCAAGGCTTTAATTTTAAAATCCTACATCAGAATGGTCCTAAATTACCTGAGTGACCAAAGGATATGTATTGTCTAACCCAGAGAGTTGGAATGAACCTGGCTTAACAGTAGGAATCCATTTTAGAGTGGCCTCAAATATGCCTTTAACAGCCTGAAAAAAATGCCAAATTTACTTTTTAAGCCCTTAATTTTAAAATCGTACATCAGAATGCTCTGATATTACCTGAGAGACACACTGGATAGGTGATGTCTCCCCAGACTTGGAATGAAGCTGGCATAACATCAGGATTCCATTTTAGAGTAGCCTGAAAAAGAGTAAAATATGCCTTTAACTGCCTGAAAGATTTAAAATATACCATTAATTAGACATTCAAGGCTTTAATTTTAAAATCCTACATCAGCATGGTCCTAAATTACCTGAGTGACCAAAGGGATATGTATTGTCTAACCCAGAGTTGGAATGAACCTGGCTTAACAGTAGGAATCAATTTTAGAGTGGCCTGAAGGAGAGAGTTAAATATGCCTTTAACAGCCTGAAAAAATGCCAATATCACTTTACTTTTAAGCCCTTAATTTTTTAAATCGTACATCAGAATGCTCTGATATTACCTGAGAGACACACTGGATAGGTGATGTCTCCCCAGACTTGGAATGATGCTGGCATAACATCAGGATTCCATTTTTAGAGTAGCCTGAAAAAGAGTAAAATATGCCTTTAACAGCCTGAAAAACATTTAAAATATACCATTAATTAGACATTCAAGGCTTTAATTTTAAAATCCTACATCAGAATGGTCCTAAATTACCTGAGTGACCAAAGGGATATGTATTGTCTAACCCAGAGTTGGAATGAACCTGGCTTAACAGTAGGAATCAATTTTAGAGTGGCCTGAAGGAGAGTTAAATATGCCTTTAACAGCCTGAAAAAATGCCAATATCCTTTACTTTTAAGCCCTTAATTTTAAAATCGTACATCAGAATGCTCTGATATTACCTGGGAGACACACTGGAAAGGTGATGTCTCCCCCAGACTTGGAATGATGCTGGCATAACATCAGGATTCCATTTTAGAAGCCTGAAAAAGAGTAAAATATGCCTTTAACAGCCTGAAAAACATTTAAAATATACCATTAATTAGACATTCAAGGCTTTCATTTTAAAATCCTACATCAGAATGGTCCTAAATTACCTGAGTGACCAAAGGGATATGTATTGTAACCCATTTGTAGAACTGTAAGTAACATTTTAGGACCATAACTCTTAAAATTCTAAAACTACAACCTATTGTTCCAGACCTGCAACTTAACATTACATAACTGCAGTTTAACATTCTTGAACTTAAAGCTAACATTGTAGAATGGCAGCTTAACATTCTAGAACTTTGTCCTAACATTCTAGAACTGCCAAGTAACATTCTAGAATTGTAACATTTCAAAAATTGTAAGTAACATTTTAGGACCGCAACTGAAAATCTTAAGAAGTGCCTGACTAGCTCAGTCGGTAGAGCATGAGATTCTTAATCTCAGGGTCAGCTTAAACCCACGTTGGGCGGTGGTGTTTTTAAAGAGTGGAATCCGTGAGTTCTCCATAGTATCAGGTGGCTGTATTTGGGAAGATCGGCTGGAAGATAAGCAGTTCCATCCCAGTGTAAAAATCCCTGTAAATTACCAGACTAAAATTCTAATCATGGCCTTGGTGACCTGCATTCAGATCATACTAAAGTCTGGTGACAATGCATGTTCAAATTCTAAAACTTCAACCTGATCAAACTGCAACAACATTCTTTTAACATTCTTGAACTTAAAGCTAACATTCTAGAACTGGATTATTGTTTAAAACTCAAACCTAACAATCTAGAACTACAACATAAAATTTTAGAACTGTAATTAACATTTTAAGACCGTTCTTAAAATTCTGCAACTTCAACCTATTGTTCCAGAACTGAGACTTAACATTCCAGGACTGAAGGTTAACATTCTGAAACTTTGACCTAACATTCTAGATCGACAGCTTAACATTCTAGGAATTAAACCTAACGTTCTCCATAGTATCAAGTTGGGAAGATCAGGATTATTTTTTAGAGTAGCCTGAAAAAAGAGTAAAATATGCCATTAACAGCCTTAAAAAATGTGTAAAATATACCATTAATTAGACATTCAAGGCTGTAATTTTAAATTCCTACATCAGAATGGTCCTAAATTACCTGAGTGACCAAAGGGATATGTATTGTCTAACCCAGAGTTGGAATGAACCTGGCTTAACAGTAGGAATCAATTTTAGAGTGGCCTGAAAAGAGTTAAATATGCCTTTAACAGCCTGAAAAATGAAAATATACCAAATTATCAAGGCTTTAAATATGCTTTAACATTCCTGAAAATGACCCTTTAATTTTAAAATCCTACATCAGAATGGTCTCTAAATTACCTGAGAGACACACTGGAAATGTGATGTCTAACCCAGACTTGGAATGAACCTGGCTTAACAGTAGGAATCATTTTAGAGTGGCCTGAAAAAGAGTTAAATATGCCTTTAACAGCCTGAAAAATTTAAATATCCTTTACTTTTAAGCCCTTAATTTTAAAATCGTATAAGAATGCTCTGATATTACCTGAGAGACACACTGGATAGGTGATGTCTCCCCAGACTTGGAATGAAGCTGGCATAACATCAGGATTCCTTTTAGAGTAGCCTGAAAAAGAGTAAAATATGCCTTTAACAGCCTGAAAAAGATTTAAAATATACCATTAATTAGACATTCAAGGCTTTAATTTTAAAATCCTACATCAGAATGGTCCTAAATTACCTGAGTGACCAAAGGGATATGTATTGTCTAACCCAGAGTTGGAATGAACCTGGCTTAACAGTAGGAATCAATTTTAGAGTGGCCTGAAGGAGAGTTAAATATGCCTTTAACAGCCTGAAAAAATGCCAATATCACTTTACTTTTAAGCCCTTAATTTTAACATCGTACATCAGAATGCTCTGATATTACCTGAGAGACACACTGGATAGGTGATGTCTCCCCCAGACTTGGAATGATGCTGGCATAACATCAGGATTCCATTTTAGAGTAGCCTGAAAAAGAGTAAAATATGCCTTTAACAGCCTGAAAAAGATTTAAAATATACCATTAATTAGACATTCAAGGCTTTAATTTTAAAATCCTACATCAGAATGGTCCTAAATTACCTGAAAGGTGACCAAAGGGATATGTACCTTCTAACAGTAGATTGGAATGAACCTGGCTTAAGTAGGAATCCATTTTAAGTGGCCTCAATATAAAGCCCTTAATTTTAAAATCGTACATCAGAATGCTCTGAACTGAGAGACACACTGGATAGGTGATGTCTTCCCCAGACTTGGAATGAAGCTGGCATAATATTAGGATTCCTTTTTAGAGTAGCCTGAAAAAGAGTAAAATATGCCTTTAACAGCCTGAAAAAGATTTAAAATATACCATTAATTAGACATTCAAGGCTTTAATTTTAAAATCCTACATCAGAATGGTCCTAAATTACCTGAGTGACCAAACATATGTATTGTCTAACCCAGAGTTGGAATGAACCTGGCTTAACAGTAGGAATCAATTTTTAGAGTGGCCTGAAGGAGAGTTAAATATGCCTTTAACAGCCTGAAAAATGCAATATCACTTTACTTTTAAGCCCTTAATTTTAAAATCGTACATCAGAATGCTCTGATATTACCTGAGACACACTGGATATGTGATGTCTCCCCAGAAATGAACTGGCATAACATGGATTCCATTTTAGAGTAGCCTGAAAAAAGAGTAAAATATGCCTTTAACAGCCTGAAAAATGATTTAAACTTTACATTTTAAGCCCTTAATTTTAAAATCCTAATCAGAATGCTAAGACACAATATCTCCCCCAGACTTCAAGCTGGGATAATTTAGGATTCCTTTTAGAGTAGCCTGAAAAAGAGTAAAATATGCCTTTAACAGCCTGAAAAAGATTTAAAATATACCATTAATTAGACATTCAAGGCTTTAATTTTAAAATCCTACATCAGAATGGTCCTAAATTACCTGAGTGACCAAGGGATATGTATTGTCTAACCCAGAGTTGGAATGAACCTGGCTTAACAGTAGGAATCATTTTAGAGTGGCCTGAAGGAGAGTTAAATATGCCTTTAACAGCCTGAAAAAATGTCAATATCAGCTTTACTTTTAAGCCCTTAATTTTAAAATCGTACATCAGAATGCTCTGATATTACCTGAGAGACACACTGGATAGGTGATGTCTCCCCAGACTTGGAATGAAGCTGGCATAACATCAGGATTCCTTTTAGAGTAGCCTGAAAAAGAGTAAAATATGCCTTTAACAGCCTGAAAAAGATTTAAAATATACCATTAATTAGACATTCAAGGCTTTAATTTTAAAATCCTACATCAGAATGGTCCTAAATTACCTGAGTGACCAAAGGGATATGTATTGTCTAACCCAGAGTTGGAATGAACCTGGCTTAACAGTAGGAATCCATTTTAGAGTGGCCTCAATATATGCTTTAACAGCCTGAAAAATGCCCTTTAAAGCCCTTTTTTAAAATCGTACATCAGAATGCTCTGATATTAACTGAGAGACACACTGGATAGGTGATGTCTCCCCCAGACTTGGAATGAAGCTGGGATAACATCAGGATTCCTTTTTAGAGTAGCCTGAAAAAGAGTAAAATATGCCTTTAACAGCCTGAAAAAGATTTAAAATATACCATTAATTAGACATTCAAGGCTTTAATTTTAAAATCCTACATCAGAATGGTCCTAAATTACCTGAGTGACCAAAGGGATATGTATTGTCTAACCCAGAGTTGGAATGAACCTGGCTTAACAGTAGGAATCAATTTTAGTGCGGCCTGAAGGAGAGTTAAATATGCCTTCAACAGCCTGAAAAAATGTCAATATCACTTTACTTTTAAGCCCTTAATTTTAAAATCGTACATCAGAATGCTCTGATATTACCTGAGAGACACACTGGATAGGTGATGTCTCCCAGACTTGGAATGAAGCTGGCATAACATCAGGATTCCATTTTAGAGTAGCCTGAAAAAGAGTAAAATATGCCTTTAACAGCCTGAAAAAGATTTAAAATATACCATTAATTAGACATTCAAGCTTTAATTTTAAAATCCTACATCAGAATGGTCCTAAATTACCTGAGTGACCAAATGGATATGTATTGTCTAACCCAATTTGGAATGAACCTGGCTTAACAGTAGGAATCAATTTTAGAGCTCAGGCCTGAAGGAGAGTTAAATATGCCTTTAACAGCCTGAAAAAATGCAAAGCCCTTAATTTTAAAATCGTACATCAGAATGCTTTTAAGCACACTGGATAGGTGATGTTTAAAATGAAGCTGGCATAACATCAGGATTCCTTTTTAGAGTAGCCTGAAAAAGAGTAAAATATGCCTTTAACAGCCTGAAAAAAGATTTAAAATATACCATTAATTAGACATTCAAGGCTTTATTTTAAAATCCTAAATCAGAATGGTCCTAAATTACCTGAGTGACCAAAGGGATATGTCAGGATTCCTTTTAGAGTAGCCTGAAAAACCTGTAAAATATGCCTTTAACAGCCTGAAAAAGATTTAAAATATACCATTAATTAGACATTCAAGGCTTTCATTTTAAAATCCTACATCAGAATGGTCCTAAATTACCTGAGTGACCCAATGGATATGTATTGTAGATATTGTAGAACTTAAACATTTTTTAGGACCATAACTCTTAAAATTCTAAAACTACAACCTATTGTTCCAGACCTGCAACTTAACATTACATAACTGCAGTTTAACATTCTTGAAAATGATAAAGCTAACATTGTAGAATGGCAGCTTAACATTCTAGAACTTCGTCCTAACATTCTAGAACTGCCAAGTAACATTCTAGAATTGGCATAACATTTCAAAAATTCTAAGTTTTTAGGACCGCAACTGAAAAAGAAGTGCCTGATATGCCAGTTAAGCATGAACTCTTAAAAGGGTACATTTAAAATTAAAGCCCCACCATGGTGTTTTTAAAGACATTCTCCATAGTATCAGGTGGCTGTAATTTTGGAAATAAGCAGTTCCATCCCAGTGTAAATCCTCCTAAATTACCTGAGTGACCAAAATGGATATGTATTGTCTAACCCAGAGTTGGAATGAACCTGGCTTAACAGTAGGAATCATTTTAGAGTGGCCTGAAGGAGAGTTAAATATAAAACTTTAACAGCCTGAAAAATGATCAATATACTGCAACTTTTCAAGCCCTTAATTTTAACATCGTACATCAGAATGCTCTGAATTACCTGAGAGAACTGGATATTGATGTCTCCCCAGACTTGGAATGAAGCTGGCAACATAAGGATTCCATTTTAGAGTACCTGAAAAAGAGTAAAATATGCCTTTAACAGCCTGAAAAAAATTTAAAATATACCATTAATTAGACATTCAAGGCTTTAATTTTAAAATCCTACATCAGAATGGTCCTAAATTACCTGAGTGACCAAACCTGATATGTATTGTCTCCATAGAGTTGGAATGAACCTGGCTTAACAGTAGGAATCAATTTTAGAGTAGCCTGAAAAAGAGTAAAATATGCCTTTAACAGCCTGAAAAAGATTTAAAATATACCATTAATTAGACATTCAAGGCTTTAATTTTAAAATCCTACATCAGAATGGTCTAAATTACCTGAGTGACCAAAGGATATGTATTGTCTAACCCAGAGTTGGAATGAACCTGGCTTAACAGTAGGAATCCATTTTAGAGTAGCCTGAAAAGTTAAATATGCCTTTAACAGCCTGAAAAAATGTCAATATACTTTACTTTTAAGCCCTTAATTTTAAATCGTACATCAGAATGCTCTGATATTACCTGAGAGACACACTGGATAGGTGATGTCTCCCCAGACTTGGAATGATGCTGGCATAACATCAGGATTCCATTTTAGAGTAGCCTGAAAAAAGAGTAAAATATGCCTTTAACAGCCTGAAAAAGATTTAAAATATACCATTAATTAGACATTCAAGGCTTTAATTTTAAATTCCTACATCAGAATGGTCCTAAATTACCTGAGTGCCAAAGGGATATGTATTGTCTAACCCAGAGTTGGAATGAACCTGGCTTACCAGTAGGAATCCATTTTAGAGTGGCCTCAATATAGCTTTGAAAAAATGCCAATACTTTTTTAAGCCCTTAATTTTAAAATCGTACATCAGAATGCTCTGATATTAACTGAGAGACACACTGGATAGGTGATGTCTCCCCCCAGACTTGGAATGAAGCTGGCATAACATCAGGATTCCTTTTTAGAGTAGCCTGAAAAAGAGTAAAATATGCCTTTAACAGCCTGAAAAACATTTAAAATATACCATTAATTAGACATTCAAGGCTTTAATTTTAAAATCCTACATCAGAATGGTCCTAAATTACCTGAGTGACCAAAGGGATATGTATTGTCTAACCCAGAGTTGGAATGAACCTGGCTTAACAGTAGGAATCAATTTTAGAGTAGCCTGAAGGAGAGTTAAATATGCCTTTAACAGCCTGAAAAAATGCCAATATCACTTTACTTTTAAGCCCTTAATTTTAAATCGTACATCAGAATGCTCTGATATTACCTGAGAGACACACTGGAAGGTGATGTCTCCCCCAGACTTGGAATGATGCTGGCATAACATCAGGATTCCATTTTAGAGTAGCCTGAAAAAGAGAGTAAAATATGCCTTTAACAGCCTGAAAATTTTAAAATATACCAACTTAACATTCTTGAACTTAAATTTAAAATGGCAGCTTAACATTCTAGAACTTGGTCCTAACATTCTAGAACTGCCAAAGGGATTCTAGAATTGTAACATTTCAAAAATTGGCTAAAAGTAACATTTTAGGACCATAACTGAAAATCTTAAAATATGCCTGAACTAGCTCAGTCGGTAAATGAGACTCTTAATCTCAAGGGTCGTGGGTTCGAGCCCCACGTTGGGCGGTGGTGTTTTAAAGAGTGGGAATCTGAGTTCTCCATAGTATCAGGTGGCTGTATTTGGGAAGATTGGCTGGAAGATAAGCAGTTCCATCCCAGTGTAAAAATCCCTGTAGAAACACTTTAAAGGTGATACCAATTACCAGACTGGCATAAATGTGCCTGCATTCTGAAAAAGATCATGGCCTGTGGTGACCTGCTGGTCCTCAGATCATACTAAAGTCTGGTGACAATGCATGTTCAAATTCTAAAACTTCAACCTA